>JAOXYA010062089.1:0-11854 GCA_028565675.1 Sorex palustris | reverse complement strand
TCTCTCTCCTTTTGGGTGTTGTGGTTTGCAAAAGAGGCATTGAGTGGCAATCATGTTCAGTCTATAGTCTACTTTCAGCGTGCATCTCCCATCCTGGGAGGATCCTCCCAACACCCTTTATGTGGTGCTCCCAAAAACACAAACTCTTAACAGCGAATTCACAAGAAGTAGAAAGCTGCCCTCATCCTCCAGGTCTAGAAGAACCCCCTGGTCAAATGGGAGAAGACTGGGAGGCTGAGGCCAAAGTCCCCGTGTGCAGGCACTGCGGCAGCCACAGCAGAGTGCCTCCAGTCCCAGGACGTCCTGGGCACTCAGCACTCCTATACCGAGACTGATCTGACCCCCCGTCAGCTGGGGTAGGAGCGGGCAGCCTCAGCCTGTGTGCCCCATTGTTCCTAAGGAGCTGTTGGCGGCAGGGGCAGCCTCCGAGCTGTTGGGTTAGCAGCGGAGTCTAGGCACTGTTAAAAAGGTAAGCTGGGAAATGATGAAAATGAAGGCACAGAGGGTGGGTAGACCCAGTGGTCATGGGGCAGAGACTTTCTTCCCTGAGGGATGGGCTGAGAGCTTGGCTACTCCCCTGACCATAAATGGGGCGGCTCTTGGAGCCAGCTCATGCCCTGTCACTGTTATCTCCTAGTTAGACATTTCTACAAATGCAAGACACAAGTCAGTAAGGCGCCCCCCTTGTTCAGGGCACTGTTTGGAGAAGGTTCTTGGGAACCTTCAAGAAGTTTCATCAGAAATGGTAAGTGAGAATGAGCATCTTTTCTCAACCTTCCTTTCTCTCTCTCTCTCTTGAAACATTCCCCAGGCGTTTTCATTGCCTAATTGCAATATAAATTGCATCCTCGGTACAAAGATGTTAAGGGACTTGGTTCTTAATTATTTTCCATGTGCAAATGCTAATAGTATTATTTTTTTTAAATCCTCATCAAAGGGTTTGCAGAGCTTATATTTTGTATTAGAAGTAAGAGAGTAAAGACAGTTTCCTAGTTGAAGTTTTGCATGTCCTGTGGTGATTCGGTCCTGACTCTAGCCTTGTTATTTGTTCCTTTGCTTTCTGCTACATTCTCAGCAGCAAAGAGAGTCACCAAGTGTGTCAGATGCCTGCCACCTTTCTTGCTGACTGGTGACTTCCATTTGGTCAGGATTCAATCCAGTGAAATTAGCTGAGTTGGGAGGGAAAGTGGGAAAGGCTTCTGCAATTCCCTTAGTCAAGAGATTTATTTTTAGGAGTTGAAAGAATATATCGAAGTAAGGGAAAGCTATGATCTAATTCATTTTTTTCTCAGGTGGGCCCCTGGTGGAACCCCCAAGATATCCCAGGGCTACAACTGAAAATTGAGTAAATTGACTCTAAGGGGCCAACCAGTAGGATAAGGAGCACAGAGAGGAAAACGAGGTCAGAAGGGGGTCATGGTGGGGAAAGGGTTAAACACAGATCAGCTGACTTCTGCCTCTCATCAGCAGATGGTCTGTCTTGCTTTACAGACCCATCTTGGGCTGTAGCTCCCACACCTATGATGCAGGGAGAAACGTCTCCCTTAGGAGATTAGGAAAGCCAAGCCACAGCCTCAGTTCTCTCAGTAGCTGACGTGTTATCCCCTGGTATCCCCCTGATCAATAGCAAACTCGACCTAAAGTGAGACCCTAAAGCGTCTTCACAGCAATGTGCTCCAAGGAGCAGCCTTTGTTTTATTCCAAATCGCAGAATGTAGTTTAGCACATGCTTATGGACCCACACGGAGGCCCCCAATGAGAACCTAGCCCTTTCCTGGCCTCCCTACGTGGCCGGGGCCATGAGAATGGTCCCACATGGCCCCTCACCACCAGAAGGATTTTGCAGTCGGTCAGAGCTGCCCTGGGTACCGTTTCCTTTAGGTTCACTTGTGAGATGGGAGGAGGGAGACACCGAGCCTGGGAGATGGAATTTGTTGAGTGGAAATGAAGCAGAGTGAGCTTGAGGGACGTTTCCAAGGTCATGCCACTCCTCAGTGGCCAAACTCAGGTGACACCAAACTCAGGTTGGCCTTGCCCACCCAGCTGCTCCGTGCTGAGGGACAGAGTCAGATTTGTTTCTACCCAACTTACTCCCTGTCTTTTTCTCTCCAAGGGCCCTGCAGTGTTTGCTAATAAGAGCATCTTTCTGGAACTGGCCAAAAATCTTTGTCATTCAACTGTTGACAAACAGCACGTGTGATGGCCACTTGTTGCTGCCCCATCCTTTGCCCTCCCTGCAAAGGGAGCTTTGTCTTGGGCCCAATGACATCAGTGTCCTTCTCACTGGTGAGCTAAGGCTGGGGCAGCTGTGCCTGAGGCTGTGACCATCAAGTGTCCTTTCAGCAGCTGTGAGCCTCCTCTGGGCCCGCCTCGAGGGCAGTAATCACGTTCCTTGAACCAGAAGCCTCTAGCCAAAGGGCCGCAGATGTCTCTCTTGCTCATGTCTCTCTTGCTCATCCTTCATTCTAGAAGAAGAGAAAAAGGGAGGTGAGCCTGGTGCTCCGATGGGTTCAGGGAAACTTTAGAAGTTCTTTGGAAGTGTTGAAAGGGGCTTATGAAGGTTCTGGTGGCAGCTAATTAGTTACATAAACTTGACCAGCCCACTCCTGTTCTTTGGTAAAGTTCCGTTTTACTCTATTCATCTGTTTGTTTTCTCTCTCTGCCCCATAGGAGTAAAATCATATAGTCCTGTGCCCTTACATAGCTGGCTCATTTAATGAAGTATGATACCTTTTGGTTCATCCATGTTGTTGCAAATGTCAGAATTCCTTCCTTTTGCTTTATCCACCTATTACTTGATCGGCACTTAGATAGTACACCCCAGCACACCCCACTTCTTAGCTATTGTAAAGAATGCTAAACTAAACATGGGGGAGATAAGTCTCCTTGATTTCGTGGCTTTGTATTTTATTTATTTATTTAAATATAGAGGTGTGGATTTTTTTTGAGGAATCCTAAACTTTCTTTTGGTGTATCGATTTACGTTCCTCTAACAATTTATAGGTTCCATTAATCCCTTCACTCCACGACCTCCATGCTCGTTTCTTCCCCTTTGGCCACTGTCACAGGTACATGATGATAGCTCACTGTAGTCTTCATTTGCATTTTCCTTATAACAGAGGGGATGAAACCTTTCTATGGGCCTATTGGCCAACTGTGAGATATCTCTTCTATAGAGAAATACTTATTCAAACCCTTTGCATATTTTGTTTGTTTTGTTGGATATTTGTGTGTATGTTTGTTTTAGGGTCACATCTGGTGGTGGTCTGGGGCTACTCTTGGCTGAATGCTTGGGTGCTAGGAGACTGTGTGGTACCAAGGATGGAACCTAGAGCATCAGCATGGGAATTGTGCACAGCAGCCGTCTGATCTGTCACTGGCTTCCTCTGCCCCTTAAATAAGATTTTCTTGTGGGGTTGTTTATTTAGTTGGTTGGTTGGTTGGTTGGTTGGTTGACTTTGGGCCACACCCAGCTGGGCTGGAGCCATAGCACAGTAGGTAGGGCATTGGCCTTGCACGAGGCCAACCAAGGTTTGATTCCTCCGTCCCTCCCAGAAAGCCCAGCAAGCTACTGAGAGTATTCCACCTGCATGGCAGAGCCTGTCAAGCTCCCCATGGTGTATTCGGTATGCCAAAAACAGTAACAAAAAGTCTCTCACAATGGAGACGTTACTGGTGCCCGCTCGAACAAATCAATGATGATGACAGTGCTACAGTGCTTCCCAGCTGTGCTCAGGGCTTATTCCTAGCTCTGCACTGAGGGATCACTCCAGGCGGATTCTGGAGACCAAATGGGATGCCAGGGATTAAACTCTCGTCAGCCTCAAGCAAGGCAAACAAACACCCTATCCACTGTGGGTCCTGTATCAGTTTTTTCTTTTTAAGGACAGAGGGAATTGCCTTTTAAATTCCACTCCTAGGTTTTGGGCTTTGATATCTGTCTGTCTGTCTGTCTGTCTGTCTGTCTATCTGTCTATCTCTGTCTCTGTCTCTCTCTCTCTCTCTCTCTCTCTTCCTCTCTCTTTCTCTTTCCTCACCCTCACCCCATTCTTCCCCTTTCCCCTTGCTAAGAGACAGAAAAATGGGCAACTGGAAAGACATGATCTTTGGACCCATCGAGAGAGGGTACCCTAAATTCTAAGTACATAAAACATGCTGAGTTTACAAAAGATTTTCTTGTTTACCACCCCCCCATCTAACCCCCAACCCACCAGCACCTAGCTGAAAGAGGCATGCTTCACCCATTTTTCATGTGGGTGTCTGTCTCCTGCAGAAGCACCCTTCTGATTGGATTTGAGTTGCATGAGCAGAGCATATTTGGTCTAGATAAAGTGTTTTCAGTTGCCCAGAAGAAATTTCTGTTGAGGGGCTGGAGCAATAGGACAGCAGGTAGGGTGTCTGCCTTGCATGTGGCTGACTTGGGTTCGATTCCCAGCATCCCATATAGTCCCCGAGCATTGCCAGAAGTAATTCCTGAGTGCAGGGCCAGGAGTAACCCCTGAGCATCGCCAGGTGTGACATCCACCCAAAAAAAAAAAAACATTTCTGTTGAGTCCCTGGGACTCAGTTTCCTCTTCTGTAACATTTAGGCTTTTGAAGTAGATGATCTTTGAGGTCTTTCAGGGCTGAGATGTTAGGGAGCCTGTGGGTTCTGTGAAACTTCCCAACAACACTGGATTGAACAACACTTGATCGAACAACTTAGCGAACAGTCATGCTCCTTCTGGAGAGACTTCCAGAAGAGTGAGAGCTGGAGAATGAATAGGCCAAACTTGGGGTGCCAGTGAGGCTGAGCTGCGGGAGGTCCCTCCGAGGGCCCTACATCGGGCAGTACTGACAGAAACTGAGTCTGGGAAGTGGAAAGACCACTTCCATCTGGGGTGGTCCACGGGGTCAGAGTGTGCTGACACTCTGGACAGGGACCGGGGCAGCCCCCACCCCACCTACTAAGCTCATGCAGTAGGGAAGAGGGTGACAGAAGGGCCACCTGGAAGGTTGTCTACTTCAGGCAGAAAGTACCAAGAACTTCCCCCACAGGGTTGTAGAGTGGGTGACATGGTGGGCAGTTGAGGGTGAGCAAGGCTCTAGTGGCCCTTGTGGAGACTCGCTCGGGCCTCTGGTCGGCCCCTTACTCCGGCCCTCTGAGACCTGAGGAAAGGGGACTCAGCGCAGACTTGCTAAGGGAGAATCCACGCGGTAGCCCCCTCTGACTTCTTTGTGCACCAAGACTGGCAGTGGGATCTGGGGGTGGCGAGAGCCCTGGAATTTTTTGGAATTTCTTCTGGAAATTTGGGGACGATTCAGTGGCCAGGGAAGTTTAACTTTCGTTTCTCTCTTCCAGAGTTTTTCTCTGAATTTCACGCTGCCAGCCACCAGGGTAAGTACAGCTCTGCATTCATGGGCAGGGCGCTGGGAAAGTGCAAGGTTCCGTCCCCGCCTGGCTGCCCGACCCTTACCTCCTGGGCCGGTCTTCAGGGATACCGAGGAGAAGCCGGGGTGTGGAGAGGATGGTTTTCAACGACAACTCTGAAATACATTTTGAAAAGGAAAATAGAAAAGAACAAAACATATCAGTTCACATCTTCAGAAGACATTAGCATCACTTTTTTGCATTCATTTGACTTTACATAATTTTCACTTTTGTTAGATTGGGTTGGGGTTGCAGTCAGTATTGCTCAAGGGTCTCTCAGGAAGCCACAAGGTGCCAGGGATTGAACTCAGTGCTCCTGAGTGCAAGGCACGTGCTTCACCCAGCCCGGTGAGCATCTCCCCAGTATCTCTCTTCTCCTCCTCCACCTCCTCTTCCTCCTCCTCCTCTTCCTCCTCCTTTTCCTTCTCTTCTTCCTCCTCTTCCTCCTCTTCTTCTTCCTCCTCCTCTTCCTCTTCTCCTTCCTCCTCTTCCTCCTTCTCTTCCTCCTCTTCTTCCTCCTCCTCCTTTCCTCTCCTCCTCCTGCTCTTTTTTCCCTTCCTTCTCCTCCTTCTCCTCCTCCTCCTCCTCCTCCTCCTCCGGCTCTTTTTCTCTTCTTCCTCTTCCACTTTCTTCTCCTCCTCCCTCCCCCTCCTCACTTCTGCCAGTGCTCAGGGGACCACATGTGGTACCTGCTGCATGCAAGGCAAATGCCCCTGAATGAACTGTCACTGTTACTGTCCTCCCATTGTTCATCGATTTGCTCGAGCGGCCCAGTAACATTGTGAGACTTGTTACTGTGTTAGGCATATCGAATACGTCACGGGGAGCTTGCCAGGCTTTGCCGTGCGGGCGAGATACTCTCAGTAGCTTGCTGGGTTCTCCGAGAGGGCCGGAAGAATCAAACTCGGGTTGGCCATGTTGGCCGCATACAAGGAAAACTTCTACCCATTGTGATATCACTCATACAAGGCAATATTCTCCTCCAGACCCCAGGATAATTTCTTAACATAGTGCTGCTGGCTGTGATTGCATGAAACATTTCCAACTCTTTTCAGTTGGTTTGGCTTGTGCTGAAGTTTCCTGCTAAGTTATATGGTTATTTTGAGAGAATGAAAAGAATATGCATGATTAGCCCACTCTGTCGAGGTCCACTCTCTGTACCACAGGGCGAGCAATTGAGCATCAGCATACAGACTACTTGCACGCCCTGCTTCCTACTCTCCACTGCTGTCTGTCCAGGGACCCTCACCTGCCCCATCCTCCTGGGGGACCTGCCTTCTGAGCCTCCCTGACTCACTCTGCCCCCTGCTTATTCTCCTGTCTCTCTCCTTTCCTGTCCAAACCTCTCAAGAGAATCCCTGTGAAACTTTCCCCTCGTGGTGCTTGAACTCAGCAGGCAGGTGCAGATCCCCCATTTTTGTCTGATGCTGGCTTGTTCCTTCTTCATCAAGGTAACTTAGAGAAGCCAGAGCCAGTGTGTGTGTGGGGGGGGTAGGGGAGGGCTGAGTAGGGAGAGGGAGTCCGTCTGCTGCTAGACGCCTCCTTTGTTGTACCTCCCCCCCAGTGCTATCCCCTCTTCCCTTTGACCTGGGGAGGTTCAGGCTCCCTGTGCAGTGCTCTCAGTCTTCCCTTTTGATGCAGCCCATGACTTAATCTGGTCCCCTGGAGAAGGGGACGGCACTGGAAGCCTCTCTCAGGAGCAGCTGTCCTAGCCAGCCCCACCAGGGAGGTCCCACAGCATGTGGCCGGGGCAGGGAGAGACTCTCAGAGCATGGACACTTGCACCACGCCACCCAGTGCCCGTCCTGAGACTTCCACCAGTTACTCGTCTACCAGTGCTCACTCTTCTCTCGGGGGAAGGAGGGAGATTCTAATCTCTCTTCACTGGCAATTGCAAAGAATGAATGAGCTGAAACAGGAAAAGGGCTTGATCACAGAGCAGGTCATTGGGTGGCATGATTGCCATCAGGGTAGAAAGCTGGAGCTGAAGAGGGAGGGAAGCCGACAGGCTCAGCTGCACAGAGATAGTTCGTGTAGCACCTGAGAGACGGGGAGATGCAGGAGGGTGGGTTTCCGTGCCCACACCCGGCCCTAGTGCTGGACCCATAGAAGCTGGATTCTTCTGAGTGCCCTGGTTCCAGTGTGCACACTGTGATGCCTTTGCCTCTGCGTGTGTGTGTGTGTGTGTGTGTGTGTGTGTGTGTGTGACCAAAGCCAGCAGAGTGAATTCCCGGAATCTGTGTTCAAACGTCTTACTGAAATGACATCCAATTCCTCCGCCATCCTGAGAGGCAACACTCGAGACAGAAGCAGCGCGAAGGTAATGTGGAGACAGGAGGGTAAGGGCCTGGAGGTGAAAGTGTAGCGAGTGTCAGTGGCTGGCTCCGGAAGCTTCTTTTGCTGGGAGGAGTCTGGGAGAGACGCCTCGACATGGAATTCAGATCCCCAAGGCCAGGTGAGACGCGTGGCTCCTCGGAACCTTGGTCGTGCCATTTCTCTGAGCTCCGTTTCATTTCTTGTAACCAGACACAGTAATTGCCCAGAGCCTGAGCCCGGGGGACTCCACAGTGCTCTCTGAGGCTGACAAGAGGAGTGAGTAAATAATTAAATAAGCTTTGCCAAGTGTAAAGGAATGACCAAAGCCTATACTTCCGTTGCTCCAGTGATCCTCACCACAAGCCTAGAGGTATGTATCCCCATCCCTGGCTTTAGATGCAAAAATGAGCCCTTCAGCTTGTGGGCGGAGAAAGCACTGTTCATTGTAGCTGCTGACCTGCGAACCCTGGACACAACCCCATCACCCCCACACCCCCACACCCCCACGCCTATACCCACTCATACAACACACACCCATCTATCACCCACCCACCCACACACAGACACACCTGCACCCTCCACTTACACACCCACACTCACACCCACAATACACCCATACATACCCCCACAGCCCTACCCACTCACGCCCACAGCCCTACACTCACCCCCACACCCCACACCTACATACACACAGACCACACCTCCACATACACAGAGACACACCCACCCACATATACAACCCCGCACACATTCCTCACCCCACCCCACCTGCCACCCTCCCACCCCATCCCCCCACTGAGCGTTATTCACACAGGTTAGTTAGTTGCTCCATTGACTTTGCTTCCTGAGGTGGCTGACTGAGGTAAGATTTCACACATGGGGAAATCGGGTGCGGCCCAGGGTGGAGACCTGAGCGGGAAGCTCAGGAAGCTCGGGTTCTCCTGTTCCCTGTGAAGGCCTTTGGGAGCACAGACAATTCATGACTTCTCAGTCATCTCACCCCTAATTGTTTCACCACCCTTAAAAATAAGTGAGGCTTCCTTCAAGAGCCGGTTTCCACCAAGATTTTGTGTTTGTTCAAACAAGGGGACAAGCAGCTCCTGAGTGTGCAGGGAAACGTGTGGGGCCATGAGGCTGGAGACAGCCCTTAGGAGCTGTCAGATGCATTGTGGCCAACTCGAGGGTGAACAATGAGGACCCCACCTGCATTCTCTCTCCTTGCATAGCCAAATTTTATTCCAGTTCTTGCCTGAGAAGCAACCGGGTAAGGTTCCATTGGGCAGCTGTGGTATTTGTGGTATTTTTTAACCCAAACTTGAGCAAAGAGGTGAGCTTCAGACCCTAGAGCTTACCCTTCGACAGTTTGTCTTGAGTGTTGTGCGTTCTGGAGATTTGGTTTTCTTCAGTTGTGTCTTCTTTTTCCTCCCCAGACTTCCTCCCCAATTGTGACGGTTGGGAAAGAAGCAGTAAGTATATCCCTTAGAAGATGGAGCTTTGGTTTGGTCATTTATGAAAGGGAAATAATAGTGCTCAGTGAGAGGGGAAGGAAGGACATAACACAGCACGAGAACAGCTGACTGACCTCCAGGTCAGGAGGCTGAGAGTTTGATCCCCAGCGGGATCACACGTGGCTGAGTATGACCCCAGTAGCTAGACTCTGGAGATTCCTGACTCCAATACATAGCATCCAAATGTGTGCAAGCCCAACAACCGATAGTCTGTGACCCTCAGGAACACTACACCCAGCTGTGTGCATCCCTGGTCATTGCAGGTAACAACAAAGAGAATCAAATGGGGGAAAATTCTCTGCTCATCCCATGGACGTGTTCAGAGCATGTGTTTATGATCACAGGAAAACACAGTATTCATATAAGGGGCTGGATTTCAAAATAGTGGTTACACTTGGGGTGCAGAACTGGGAACCAAAAGGCTCCAGGGTTGGGGCAATAATAGATTCTTTCTTCATCTGGGTTCTGGTCACATGAGTGCATCCAAAAACAGAAAAGGCATCAGACTTTATTATTTATGATTTATCAACTTTTCTGGATGTCCACTATGTAGGAGAGTCAAATATTTATAGGGGTCCTACAAATTATCCTTTATAGTTCCAGATTATTTGCAAATATGCAAACATGTGTGACTATCAGCATAGCTATTTCCACATAGATGAAAGCAAAGTAGAAATTTGAAAATGAACCAACTAATGCTTCTAATGTAAATATGTTTTTAAAATTCACTAGAGCGGCTGGAGAGATAGTACAATGGACAGGGCACTTACTTTGCATGTGGCTAAACCAGGTTCGGTCGCCAACATTGTATATGGATCCCCGAGCCCTGCTAGGAATAATTCCTGAGTACAGAGACAGCAGTTACCCCTGAACACCACTAGGTTTAGCTCTCATTTCTAATGTCATTGGGTATAGGTCTCATACTATTTTTTTTAATATCCCACACGAGTATAATCATTCTCTCTATATCTCCCTCTCCTTCTGACTCATTTCACTCAGCATGATACTCTCCATGTTCATTCATTTATAAGCAAATTTCATGATCTCATTCTTCTTAACAGCTGAGTAGCATTCCATTGTGTAAATGTACCATAATACTTTATCCAGTCAGCTGTTCTCAGGCTCTCAGGTTGTTTCCAGATTCTAGCTATTGTGAATAGTGTTGCAATGGCCATTGAAGAGCAGATGATGTTTCTTCTGTGTGTTTTAGGGCTTCCAGCATATATTCCCAGAAGTGGTATTGTTGGGGTGGGGGAGAGCTTAATTTCTAGTTTTTTGAGGAAGTCCATAGAAGGGCAGGAGGACTTCTATGGTTGGAAGTTTGCCACAAGAGTATGTGTGGGGAGATGGGCAGTTAGGATAGAGAAGGGACCAACCTGACAATAATGATTGGAAATAATCATTTTGGACAAGAACTGAGTGTTGAAAGTAGGTAAAGGGATATACCTGATAACCTTTTATTATCTGTACTGCAAACCATTGGTGATGGGAAATGTACACTGGTGAAGGGACAGGTGTTGGAACATCATATGACTGAAATCCAATCACAAAAAACTTTGTAAATGTGTATATCACTGTGATTCAATTTTAAAATTTAAAAATGTGAAAAAAGAATTATTCTGAAATAAAAAGGTAGAACTACTGTTGTTATTATATTTTGGGCACTCCATCAAAAGTATCCAGGTACACAAGAGAAATACACACAAAAAGAAACCAAGAGAAAATGCAACCCAGGAAACAAAGCAACGGAGGGATTCACAAAAAATTCTAAATAATCCTGTTTAACAAAGAATATTCTTATTGGGACACAAAATTAGTGCCAATAGATTTATGAAATTGTTTGTCTGTTTGGTGGTTGGGGGAGGCACATCCCGTGCTGCTCAGGGGTTATTCCTGGATTTGCACTCAAGAATCACTCCTAGTGGGTTCAGGGGATCATATGGGATGGCATGAATCAAACCCCATCAAGAACATGCAAGCACCTACCAGCTGTACTATCTCTTTGGTCTCAGTTTAGTATAATCTTATTAGAGAAAGTAGCTAAAGAGAACAAAGAAAGTTAATTTACTGTGACAGAGAAACAGAGGCATGGAGAAAGCACATTCCAAATTGCTCTGACACAAAAAACAGTTAAGAACCTCACAACAAAAGATGTAAGAGGAGGCAGTAAATAAGAAATGTGAATATTTCGTGGGAAGGTTTAAATTCCAAAAATAGAAGAGAGTAATTGGGAAGTAGAAATATTTGAAGAACCGAAAAATGTCAAAACTGGAAGACATCAAGACAGAGAGTTATGAATTATCAGTCTATGAGAAATACTAATAAGAGAAAAACTAGATATAGAAACTAGATATAGAGAAACTAGATATAGAGATATAGAGAAACTAGATATATAGATATATATAGAGAGAAACTAGATACAGATATAGAAACTAGATATAGATATAGATATAGATATAGAAACTAGATATAGAGATATAGTGAGGGGGCTGGAACAATAGCACAGCGGTAGGGCATTTGCCTTGCACGCAGCCAATATGGCTGACCCGAGTTCGATTACTCCGCCCCTCTCGGAGAGCCTGGCA
This sequence comes from Sorex palustris, assembly GCA_028565675.1. Lineage (NCBI taxonomy): Eukaryota > Metazoa > Chordata > Mammalia > Eulipotyphla > Soricidae > Sorex > Sorex palustris. Next base: position 35 of record JAOXYA010062089.1, on the reverse strand, counting down.
AGCTACCGAGAGTATTCGATATGCCAGACACAGTA
>JAOXYA010062088.1:0-24219 GCA_028565675.1 Sorex palustris | reverse complement strand
TTTTCCCCCCACCCAAATCCCCTGACTCTGGAACAAGTTACTTCCCACCCACCCTGCAAACCTTCACCCCAGTCTTGGGTAGCCAAACAAACTACTCTTTGTTTCTAGAGATCCACTATTTGGGACACTTCATATAAATGGTATCTTGTTTGTGACAAGTTTCTTTCACTTTGGTAGTATTTTCAAGATTCGGTCATGGTATATAATATGCATTACTGATATGTGTACTTTAATTTATTCTTAATTGTTGATTAACCACGGTATAAGTTTGCTAGTCATTCATCAACTTATGTACATTTGAGCTTTTTTCTTTTCTTAAATAACCAGGCTATCAAAAACAAAAACAAAAACAAAACACAAAAGCTATTCAGGAATAGCTAGATGGACGAGACACAGTGAAGGAAATGGGTGCCAAATTTCCATGCATCTCCAGAAGCACCACTTTCCCAAACCCTCTCTGCATTCACCTATCAAACCAGAAACTTTGAAGCAGCATTTTAAGGATTTTGAGGAAGTTCTCTTTCCGTAAGAGAACTACTGAGTTCTAGTGATTACTTAACATCTAATCTCTTCTCCATCCCTGAAAGTAAGGAAGTGGAGCTAAAACCTCCTTAGGTTTCTACCATCTGGCTACTGTGAATGCTAATATGAATATGCACGTACAAATTTTTGCATGGCCATGTGCTTTCCTCTCTTCTGGATATAAAGATTTTATTGCAGTCCAAAAAATACCTTGCCCTCAACTACCTTTTCTTGAGGAAAGGGCCAAGCCCGAGAAGGGCGGGTTTCCCACTTCATGCAGACAGTCTTACCTGGGATAGAAACTTGACTCTAGTTGACACACTAACTCTGGGTCACAACTGCCTTTGCTCTGGTCTATAAAGGGCAGGTATCTATTTTCCTCCTCTCTTCCCTTAGCACTCAGCTGCTAGAACAGGGGTTTTATGGGGGAAGGGAAGGAAGCCACAGTCTCCACCACCAGCACTAAGGCACAGAAATGGGGAGAGAAACAAATCATATAATAGACTCTAATCTCTTTCCAAAGGAAATTATTCACCATAAAACATGGGAAAGTTCAAACTTAAATTTTCAGAAACAATGGAGTAGGTGGTAAAAGGCTATTGGAAGAACATAGATAAATTAAATGAAGAAGGAGAAAAAACTAAGCCTGCTAGTCTGCCTGGATAAACACAATGGTGAGGATCCCTCCTAGGCTTACAAGATTGGAGGCTGAGAAAAATGGCAATAATTTTACTCTGAATTTTCTTTCCCCTTCAAATTTCCCGGGGGGGGGGGAGAGTCCAAAAAGACAACAAAACCATAAAAGACCCTTCGAATTACCTATAACAGATAAAAAGAAATGTCAGCAAAACTTCTACAGCTTTCAAGTTGTTGCAAGCTTCTAAGAGAAGAAATTAAGGAAGCTCAAAAGATTCCTTCCCTAAGACAAAACACCCTGCCACAGAGGCAGGGTGGGATGGACGGGATGAGGGAGGTGGGAGGGATACTGGGATTAGTCGAGGTGGAGAATGGGCACTGGTGGAGGGATGGGCACTCGACCATTGTACAACGGAAACCCAAGCACAAAAATTTGTAAGTCTACAAATGTACTTCATGGTGTTTCACTAATAAAAATATGTATTATGGTAGGTATCCTGTATAAGATTCAAGCAGAACAGGATTTTACGTGAAAAACTAAGGAAAACTAAGTTATGTACTTTCATTAAAAATTCTGGTTGAGGGACCAGCGAAGTAGTCTAGGACATAAAGTGATGTGACCCACCGAGGTTTGATCCCTGGAACAACATATTGTACCTGAACCCTGCCAGGAGTGATGCCTAAGCACAGAATTAAAAGTAAGCCATGAGCAACACTGGGTATGGACCAAAACCCACCCCCACACACCTCATACCGATATATATTGCTTCATTATTTGTATAAGTGTACTATTCTAATGCAAGATTTTTGTCACAGGGGAACTTTTTGTCACAAGTAGAGAATATGTGGATGCTCAATGATCCTGATGGTTTTTCTGTGAATCTAAAGTAACTTTCATAAATAATTTATTTGAAATTTGATTTTAAAAAAGGTAACTTCTGAATATACCTGACATAGGAAATATACATAAATGTTGCCCTGGAAGCTGATTAAAATTCCGTCCTTACCTAAATGACATTTTAATAAAAAACATTTTCCAATGGAATATTCATAATAGCAATCAGCATCCTTTCTGAGAAGTTCAACAGATGTGCCATGCTAGGAAGCATTTGAGACCTAGATTTTTCAGAAATTATCTTGTGTATTAATGGCAGAGGGAATTAAAATGAACGAAGTATAAAATAACAGACATATCGTGGTGAATTTGACTGAACTCCAGTTTCTGGAAAATATTCCAGCTGACAGCCTGCTGCTCTCCACTAGGTTTGCTTAGTGTTTCCTTCTGAAGGTTTAAGACAATTGCATCCATAAATAAAATTATCATTTGACTTAGTACTACAGACGAGTCTTCAATACATTTTCTTACTGTGCTAGTGTCTTAGGTGGTAGAGACTTTGTTCTTCTTCCTCATTGAAATCACAGAATTCTTTACTACAGATCACAGAAACATCATGGTCTAAATTATAATTATTCAGCTGAATAAAGAATTCCAAGAAGAAGTATCACAATTGGTTATGAAATTACGAAAAGAAAAAATGTTTGAATTCAAGAAATATTAGATTCGTCACATCATCTTCAGTGGAAGTTATGTCAAAGTTCCAGTGCTATGATTAAACTTTCCAATGACAATCTCCACTTCCAGGAATTACTTGATTGGAAATATTCTTCTCAATTTTGGAAAACTCCCAACAACATAATAATGAAAAAAATGTTAAATACTTTTAAAAATAGAAGTTTCTGCATTATTCTAAATAATACATATTTATATTTCCCATACCTTCATACTTATGAAAATGAAATTTTCAGGTGTTAATATGCAATACTTGCTGAACACTGGATAAAGAGAACATTACAGGACAAAGGACAAGCTCTCCCAGGCCATGTTTTGGGTACTATATGTGCTGCTATTCCTTGCCCAGTTAGTTCTATCATAGAGGTATGCAGGGTTTCCAACCCTGGCTGTATCTCTATAGATATAATAGATATTATGCTGCCAATATGACAGGTCTGACTAGATCCGGGGAGGGCAGTAGAGGGAATAGGATGAGTAGGTAGGGGGCCTCTGGCCTGGGGACACCACGAGCACCCTTGCCCTGCTGGGCGCTCCTGATGGGCCTCCCAGGGAGGGGCTCGGATCTGCACCTGGGAACAGGAAGATGAGGGGCTGTGGGTCCCCACAATCTCTCCAGAGCCCCCAGAAGGCCGAGGGGAGACACACCAGGTCAGAGGGCACGCGGGGTGTCATGGCAGGGCCCCTGGTGGCTGCACAGGGACAGGAGGGTGAGCACCCACAAGAGTGCTGGGGAGGGCCTGGGGAGATGTCAACGGCCGATGGAACCTCGCGCTGTGGGGGCTTCCCAACCACGTGCGGGGTGCCCTGACCTAGCTTCAGCTCCCAGCATGCAGGATGATGGGGCCCTTTCCTCTGGCTCATGTGTATTTGCAGCAGAGGCTGTGATCTAAGCATGCTTTTCAGGTCTGCTCAGAGCATCCCAAATTCCAGTAGGACCCTCCTTGGCCCATGTTTCTGGGCAAATGCTAAGCTTCTGGACGTGTCTGTGGCAATGCGCCGTGTCTGGACAACACGCTTGTCTATTCCCCAGCCCTGTGGGCTTGGTGTGGCGGCGAGCAAGTTCAGGCTTTTCCAGGCACTGCTAGCAAAATGTGTGCGTGGATCTGATGACACTTCACAGAGACTGTGGAGGCAAAGGCCACCTGCACCCAGCTCTGCTTCTTATGTCCACACACATGCATGTACATGCACACCACACACGTGCATTCCATGACACATCACATATGCACATGCATGCACCCCACACACCACACACGTGTTCCATATGCACACCACACACCATGCATACATATGCACACGTGTGCGCACACAGACTGCATACATCACACATGCACACACCACAGGCACACGTGTTCACTTGCGCAACACACAGCATGCATACCTGTGCACACTTGGCACCACACATGTGCACACCACACACACGATGCATGGGCACCTGTTCATACACGTTCCTCATGCACAGTGTGCCCACCAATGTGCACACCACACACATGCATGCACACCACAGACATACCGCACAAATGTGTATATGCACGTGCTGCATGTGCATGCATGTGCAGATCACACATATATACATGCACCACACATACATACATGCACGCACAACACACACACACACACACACACACACAGCTCTTTCGCTGAAACAAGTGTGTGGGGCCAAAGAGTGTGTTTTGCGTGTGAGAGACCCAGGATTCATTCCCGGCAGCAGGTCGCCCCTGAGCACTGGCAGGAAATGACCCCTGGCACCTCCCTAAGGCCCCAAGCCAGAGGAAAGTGGCTCATCCCAAGTGAGAGAATCCTCAGAAGGCCGGCCACGGGGGCTCTCCGCCTCTCGACGGCCAACTTCCCAGAGAGCTGGAGGAGGCCGGGAGTACAGCCAGGCCCTCAGCGGACAAACAGGCCCAGCTAGCAGCAGCCGGAAGCAAGTGGGCTGCACACAATTTCCCAATAGCCGCCCAGGGCTGCTCACGCCCTCACCAACTCCCTGAGGAGCTCTGGGAGCCTCAGCCAGGAGAGGGCCGGGCCTCACCGCAGCCCACCACAGGGAGCTTGGCTTCCTCGGGGTCTGACAGCCCTGCAAGGACCGGGCACCTCTCCAAGCCATGCCTGTCCGCCCGGGGGGGGGGTGTTGAGGGGGTTGAGGGGAGCAGGGAAACCACCTACAAGATTCCAGCACAATTGCCATTGTGGCCCCTCCCCTGGGTGTGGACACTCCGTGTCCCTGGGCTGTCCAACCACTGTGCCCTTTCCTCAGTGTCCCGCATCCGTGAAACCCAGGGAGCCCACCTGGACACGGTCTGGGTGCAGGACGGAACCTTCAGTGCCCAGGTGAGAGCAGGCGAGGGGCCGGCCTGCAGAGCGGGCAAGGCCACCCATGGGGCCCAGGGCAGTCCAGGAGACTCGGCACGAAGGTTGGGGAGACGCAAGGCGGGCCCCCATGCAGGCACTTGGGCTCTGGGTCTCCCAAGCAGCTAAGCCCACGTGGGTCAGAACCACAGGCAGAAGGGGCGTGGGCCCCCAGCGGCTAGGTGCAGGCGGGCCACTGAACACAGGTGCTGAGGAGTGGGATGCTGGAGCCTGCCCACGGGGAGGGTCAGGTCCTAACCCCACCCACGGGAGGAGCCTTCTTAGACCCGGTCCACCTGGTGGGCAATTGGGCCTTGAGCCCCCAGGAAGGTGCCTGGCTGTCGCTTCTGCTTTATTCAGGGAGGCCAGTGGCGGCAGAACAGTGACATCTGGTGGTCAGGGCAGACCTGCGCGGTCAGCTGTCCTGGGGTCTCTGGAACCTTCCCTCAGAGCGACAGGTAGACCTTCTCTGTCTGCTGAAGGTTCCTTCCCATGGGGGCATCGGGAGTTTGCCAGGCTGCCTGGGCTGTGCTGACGCCGGGATGAGGCAATGAGGCTCTCCTGCCTGGGACACACCATCGCTGGGCATGGCGGCCCGTGCTGAGCCTGTTCCTGGCTGAGGGTGGCACCTCTTATCCTGCTAGACTTCTTGCTGGGGGCTTGCCCTCCCAGGCAGCCTGCAGCGGGGAAGCGGGGACAGGTCGCTGCTGGGCCGGGGAGCAGTGGGCGGCCACCTCCGATGGGTCATCCGCCGTCTTCCCACAGCTCTGGCCTGTGCAGGGTCAGAGCACAAGGGCTAGTCAGATTCCAGACCCTCGGATCAACACACGGGTCAACACAACTAGGGGCCGAGGAAGGAAATGTGCTAGAGGGAAGACCCCGTGTTGATGCTGAGCACAGAAGGTCTGTCATAGGGGCAGGGTCCGAGTTTGGCGGTGTGTTGGCTTCTTCGTACAGTGCTGAGCTCCCAGGGGCTGAATCCTGAGGGTCCTGGTGCAGGCTCCAGGCTCCTGGGAGTTCTTCACAGCAGTGTCGTGCTCTGTAGACCACCCCGATAACCAAGGCCGATAACATAGCTCCTGAGAGGTGCTCCTGAGTCAGCTAGCAGAGCCTAGAAGCTCCTCCTGGAATTCTCAGGATGGTCTAATATCAAAGTACACGCCATTAGGGAGCCCCTCCAGCCAGGCAGCAGGAGTGAGAGCCAGAAAGCAAGTCAGAAGTAAGTTCGTGCTCTGTGGGTGAGGCCGCGTGAGCCCCCGCCTCACGCTCTGCATTGTCTCCCTGACGTTCCCTGGAGGCCCAAGGCGTCGTCGAGATCCCATTCGGAGTGGGGGCTGTCTCAGGCCTCTCAGATTCTCCTCCCCCCAGAGGAATCTGAGGTTTGGAGAATGATTAGCTTCTGGAAGCTGCCAGCAAGGGGCCAGCTGGTCACGTCTCCCGCCGATGCCCCTTTCCCCTGGTCCAGCCCATGGCAGGGAGTAGATCCACACTGGAGCAAGAAGGAAGTCACTTCCTAAAGGCTGTCTTCCTGGTCACCCGCCCGACCCTGCTGGCTACTGGGATCAGCCTGAGAGATCTGAGCAGACACAGCCCGCTGACCTCGCTTCCTGGCACACAGCTCCAGCAGGAGCACAGCGACTCACGGGCTTGCAGCAGAGCTGACGACTACATCCGCGTCTTCACGGGACAGGCGGTGGAGGCTGTTGGAAACTCCAGCGCTGCTGGGTCGGTCTGAGAGACGGAGGATGGGGGCTTGGATTTGTATCTTAAATCGCTAAGATTCGAGGCGGGGCTGGGGGGCACGAGGGCCGGCCAGGAGCCACAGGTGACTCGAGGCGGCCACGCTGGGTTCTTGGACAGTGCTCCTCGGAAGCTGTTACTCCTGGTAACAGTGCTGAGGGGTCAAAGGTTGGTTCTCCAGGAGCCAGAGGGGCACTCGAGAGGTTGGGAGGGCAAGGGCTTGGATGCTGTAAAATGCTCTGGGGCGTGGGCCTTGAGGACGATGGCAGTGTTGTAAAATCATGTGACCTTCAGGATCGAAGACTTTCGCCCTGCCTGAGGTCTTTCAACCCTGTCAGTTCTTGAAGGGGAGTGATCGGCCGTACTTTGGCCTCTCGGACTGAGGTTCACTTCCCACTGCACACACTGCTGATGGCACCAAAGGAGGACAGGTGGGTCATCAGGGACCGAGTGAGGCTCTCCTCTGAGGGGCAGCAGTGCACAGAGGCTGCCTGCCGAGCCTGGCCTGGGAGTGCACTGGGCCCCACCGTCAGCAGAATGGAGTTCCTCACAGCTCGCAAGCCGCCTAATGACTCATTCGCTCTTAGTCACCCGAGAGAGAATGTGGCCCCAGCTCAGACTCTCCCTCTGCCCGACAGGCTTCTCCTAGGGCACAACACTGCGGCGCGGTCACGGGTGGTTCACGCTTCTGACCGGCACCATGGATCAAAGTCTGAAGAACGTCCTGGTGGTCTCCTTTGGGTTCCTGCTCCTGTTCACTGCCTATGGGGGGCTTCAGAGCCTGCAGGTGAGTGCGTGCCCCCGCGGAGCTCACCCCAGCCTCCAGAAACTTTGTGGTCACAGAACCCGAGCAATGTGGCATTTCCTATTGCCCCATCGGCCCCTGCCCCCACCCCACCCCCCACCCCGCCACTGCAAGCCCTAGAAACTAACTGTTCTACCGGCAATACTGTACCGAGTGACTCATGCTCACATTCAGCAAGACTGCAGAGTCGTGTGTGAGTGTGGAGCGGGGTGTGTGTAAAAGAGAGAGAGACCCCTCTCTGTGACCGGATCAGCTACTCCTTCCCCTTGGCTGTTTAAAAGGAGACACAAAACAGTTCATCGCGAGTTCTTTAGTTCTGTGCTCTTTGCGGTCGGGGCAAGTAACTGATCCACTTTCTGTGTAAACTTTGAGCTTACTTTAAGGAAAACTGAACTTCCATTTTTAAACTTCAAGTTGAGCATTGTGTTGTGATTTTATGTAGCTTCCGGGATTCGTCATTGGACACCTGTGTCTCTGTTACCTGAAGTTCTCCCCTGAACGCCCACTCCTGTCCTTCACCAGACAATTGTCCACTTTGTCCCCGTTTACCCACCCTTTTCTGCCTTCCCTGCTGGAACCATGCACTGGTCTGCTAGTCTGGCTTTTGTTTGCTGGGCGTCTCTGTGCCACGGGGCAAGGAGGCATGTTGTCCATCTTTATCTGGGTGCAAATGGAAGGCGCCACCTCTCCCTCTGACCAGTGTTCTGTGTGCAGACACCACCTGTTCTCTGCTCACCTGTCCAGGGCACGGAGGCTGTTGCAGTCTCGGCCCTCGCGTGCTGCAGGGACCATGGCAGCACTCCAGGGCCTCTGAACCAGGCTTCCTGTCTTCTTCCAGCAAACAACCAGCAATGGGGTGGGGGGACTGCGGGCCGGCCCCCTCCTGCTCCTGCAGCAGCTGTGCCGCCTTCATCCCTGGCGGGGCATGGTGGCTCCTGCCCCAGGTCCCTTGCACTGACCTCTCTGCGGACGGTTCTTGTGGTTGGGAGGGGAGGAGCCCTGGGCCACCATTCGCAGGGATGCGGCAGTGCTTCCTGCCTTGTGCCTTCGAGGCTGCATTGGAGAAAACGTTTTCCGATCCTTGGCAGCTTTCTCGACACATCTTATTTTGAGTTTTACGGGTCCAAGGGGTTGGAGCAATAGCACTGCAGTTAAGGCGTTTGCCTTGCATGGGGCTGACCCGGGCGACCCGGGTTCGATTCCTCCGCCCCTCTCGGAGAACCCGGCAAGCTACTGAGAGTATTTCGCCCGCATGGTAAAGCCTGGCAAGCTCCCCGTGAGGTAGTCAACATGCCAAACACAGTAACAACTAGTCTCACAATGGAGACGTTGCTGGGCCCGCTCTAGCAAATCGATGAACAATGGGAGGACAGTACGACAGTGCTACAGTGCTACAGGTCCAAGCTCCTGAGCTTGACTCCTGTGAATGTCTCCTCGCTCTTCCTGCTGGCTACTCCGTGCTGCTGGACACGGGCCTTGCGGCTTGCTGCAGGCTCGGGCCTGTTCCTGTGTCTGCCAAAGGGCGCGAGGAGCGCGAAGGGGCGGCCGGGAGCCCGTGGCCGGCAGAGGGGGGCTTCCCGGGCTCCCTGCACCGCCAGGTGGGCCCGGGGCCTCCGCACCATGCCCGGGGCTCCCGGGCTACCCCGTGACAAAGGGCCTCGACGCTCCGACGGCAACGGTGCGGCTCTGCAAGGTGTGTCCGCCAGGGACGGGCACTGGTCACTGGGATGCGAAGCAATAGCCAGTGCTGCTCCAGTCAGCAGGCGTGTAGGAGGGGTGGCTAAGCGCTCCGATCACAGGGCTGGGCGGGCAGAATGACATCCCGTGTCTCCAGTCACAGGGCTGGGCGGGAAGAGAGGCATCTCGTGTCTCCAATCACAGGGCTGGGCGAGAGTAGCAGCATCTCATAGTCCAATCACAGGATTGGGTGGGAGGAGCTGTAACCCGTGGCTCCAATCACAGGGCTGGGCAGGAAGAGAGGCATTTCATGGCTCCAATCACAGACTGCTGTGAGGTGCCATTGAGCACTATAGACTGGCAGGAAGCACACATCAGCCTGGAATGTTCCAGAATGTTTTCCTTAGTGGGTCTTGTTTCAGATGTGGGTCTCAGGGAATGACATCAAGTCAGGGTGCCCTCAAGCCCTGGGCACAGGAAGGCGCTCCTGCATCCGAACTGCGCCTGGAGCTTCTGAGCTAGGACACAGGCAGGGTCAGGTGGTGGGTGGTGCTGACCTCTGACCCCAGCTCAGCATTCCGGGGTTTGGGGCTGGACCAAGACCTTGGGCAAAGGAGAACATGGGGCCCTGCCCTGGTGCCTGCAGCTGACCCCTGGTCCTGGCCTGCTTCAGGCCTTGCTGCTCTTCCAGGAACGGGTTCCACTGCTGAGCACTGGCTACATGGGACAGGGACAGGCCACGTGTCACCCCATTGCTTAGGGCAGGCCATGTACCATCCCCAGTGTCAGGGACAGGCCAAGTGTTCACCACCAATGCCAAGAAGGGCCATGCACCACCCCATTGCCTGGGGACTGGCCACATGTCACCCCTAGTGTCACGCGCCCCCTGGTGCTCCCCGCCTCTGCCATCCCTCTAGATGGGAGGCCCCTGTGCCCTTCTCTGGGATCCGGCCACTTAGGGCATTCCTGGGAAGGAAGATGAGCCACATTGATTTTCTCCTTCCGTGACCTCCTGCCACTTCCCCTCAAAGGTCTGTGGGCTCTCAAGGAGACAGAAGCACAGATACTGAGGACAGGGCCCACTGTCTGCCTCCCTCTCCTGCGGGGCCTTGGGCTTCAGCCAGGCCAGGCCACCCCCTGTGCTATGGTGCTTGGCTGACCCAGCGTGCGGGTTGTCTCCACAGAGCAGCCTGAACAGCGAGGAAGGCCTGGGCACAGCGGCGCTTAGCACCCTCTACGGTGGGGTGCTCCTGTCCTCCATGTTCCTGCCGCCACTTCTCATCCAGCGGCTGGGCTGCAAGTGGACCATCGTCGTCTCCATGTGCTGCTACGTGGCCTTCTCCCTGGGGAACTTCTATGCCAGCTGGTAGGCCATGCCCGGCAGCAGGCCGCACAGGGCTTCCTCCACACCCTGCTCGTGCCCCACACCTGCCTGGCGTTCCACCCCAGGGTCCCTGCCCTCACTGAGTTCGGCTCAGCCTCGAGTCCCACAGTGGCCCTGCCCCGAGGGGACGACCAGCTGGCCGCTTCCCTCCCTGCCCTGAATTTGTACCCATTGGACCAAGATGTCGAGAGTGACTATCAGGGCACTTGTAGGATGTGACTCAGGCACCCCCATAGCACATGGAGGTAGGGTTCGAGGGTTCTGGCCCTGCTTTAGGTTAGAAAGGGACCCATGGGTCAGGGTCCAGGTGTTGGGCCATCCATAGTGTGGCCAGCCTAGTGTGGCCATTAATGGTGTGGCCACCCACTATGTGACCATCTGCAATGTGGCCATCCACAGTCTCCATAGTGTGACCGTAGAAGTGTGGCCATCCATGTGTGACCATCCTCAGCATGATGGTGCGATGGGCCAGATGCTGCCTTTCCTGCCAGAGGGAGGTGGAGGTGAAGGTGGCTCATCCCGTTTGCCCCCTCAGGTACACCTTGATTCCCACGTCCATCGTGCTGGGCTTGGGGGCAGCCCCGCTGTGGTCAGCCCAGAGCACTGCCCTCACCATCCTGGGGAGCAGGCAGGCCGAGAAGGAGGGCCGACCGGCCCAGGACATGATCACTCGCTACTTCGGCATCTTCTTCCTCATCTTCCAGTCGTCGGGTGTCTGGGGCAACCTCATCTCATCCCTGGTGTTCGGCCAGACCCCCACCCAAGGTAGAGGGCTGCGGGCGGGGGTGGCCAGCTCTGCAGAAGGTCCTCCCCTGGACAGTCCGGAACAGGTGCTCACCAGCCCGAATGGCCTGTCTTATGCGGCTGAGACCTGGGGACATGGGGACCAGAGTGTCCCGTCCTCTGAGGCTTCAGCCCACTACTCTGAGTGGTCTCGGCCAGGACATGGCCTGTTGTGAGTCCTTGACCTCCAGGGTCTTAGCTCCCTCACCCTCCTGACCTTGTCCAGCTTGTAGCTGCTGGTGCCTGGCCTGTGGGCCCCTGCTGAGTCCCTGACAGGGCTCGGGGTTCCACCCTCGGGGCCTCACTGGCATCCCCCGGCTGCTGTTTCTCAGCCTGCCCTGGGATTCTTCTCATGGAGACATGATGGCAGAGGTGCCAGAGTACAGAAACTGACCTCCAGAAGTCAGGGACACAGTGTCCGGGCCAGTGGCTGGTGGTGGCTGCGTGTGGGCAGTGCAGCCCTGCCCGTGGCCAGCGGTGCAGCCCTACCTATGTATGCTGACTCTCGCAGCGCTGAGGGGAGTGGCTGCAGTGGGGCTTTCCCGGGCAGGATCTCGGGGTACGGAACCTGCGGTCAGGACAGATGCAAGCACCCCGGCCCCTGCCCACCACTCTCCCGTGACCCCCAGAGGCCATCCCTGAGGAGCAGCTGCTGATGTGCGGTGCTGCCGACTGCCTGGCATCGGGGCCCAGTTCCAACAGCACCCTGCGGCCCTCCCAGCAGCTGGTCTACACCCTGGTGGGCATCTACACAGGTAGGGCCTCGGGCTCCAAGCAGGCTCAGCGGCCAGTCGCCGTCATGGGAGAGTGGGGACCCTCCAGAGTGGACCCAGGTTCCTGAGCTCTGCTGTGGAGATGGAAGGGCCCCAAGGCACCTCCCGTCACAGGCTCAGGGTGTCCTAGGGACAGTGAAAGGGCCTGGCACAGGAACCCTCAGTTCCAGGAGAGGAAGCCCACAGGGAGGGGGCAGGGAGGGGAGAACCCCATAGGGAGGGGGCAGGGAGGGGGAAACCCTGGAGGGAGGGGGCAGGGAGGGGGGCTCAGGCTTTGCAGGGGTGTCAGGAAATGCCCATCTTGGGGTTCCTGACCCATCCCTCCCCACGTCCTCCCCCGGGGTTCCCCATCTCAGCTGCTTCCCCTTCCCCTGGGCCAGTATGGGGGGACAGTCTAAGCGCCCAGACCAGGGGTCCTGCGGGGTCTGCCCCATCCTGCTCTGCTTTCAGGGAGCGGGGTCCTGGCGGTGCTGCTGGTGGCCATCTTCCTGGGGCCCATCTGTGAGCCGGACAGCGGGGGCCCTCGGGAGGTGGCCCCACTCTGGACCACGCTGCTGGCCACCTTCCGGCTGCTCCGGGACAAGCGTCTGTGCCTGCTGCTGCTGCTGCCCCTGTACAGCGGCTTCCAGCAGGCCTTCCTGGCCGGGGACTACACCAAGGTACGGCCCCTCCTCTCATTCTGTCCCCCAGTGGCCTGGCCTGGCTTCGCCTGGTGCCCTTCCAGCAAAGGGCAGTGCCCGGGCACCAGCTTGGCGCCCCACCTCTGTGCGCCCTCTCCTGGACTACCCTGTCTTTAGTCCTGCCCAGGGCGTGTCTTGGAGAGCCTTCCAGGAAGCTGTTGGGTGCAGGGGATCGGGTTGCACAGTCCCCCTCAGTCCAGGCACCCATGGACAGCTGTCCCAGGAGGGCCTGGTGGGCAGGGTCATCCCGGTGTCCCAGCACTGCTACTGGGCCTGGAGGGGCCACAGGAGAGCAGTGACCAGCAGCCCCCCAGGGTTGGACACGGCCCGTGTGCTTCTGCCGGCCGGCCACTAGGTCCAATGGGGCCTCAGGGCTGGGCCGGCCTGTGTGTCCCAAGCCAGCAGGTCAGTCTGTCCTAAGCCAGTCTGTCTGTCTGTCCTGATTCTCTGTGGCCATGCGCATAGGCTCCCAGGCCCCTGGGCCCCTGGCTGGGTTTGCAGCCTCATTGCTCTCTCTTCCCTCCCCTCGCTGAGAGTGTCATCACCCCCACAGTGCTTGGGCACCCAGAGTCCGCAGCTAGAATTGCGAGGGGTCCCATGTCACCCCGTGGCTTCAGTGGCCACATCACACAGCTCCACTGTCCACCCCATCCCTTGGCCCCCAGAACACTGAAGGGAGGACAGCCGGGCAAGTGGGCTGACAGGGTGGTGGGGGAGGCCTCAGCTCTGCGGCGCTGCCCCGCACAGGAACTGGTGGGCGGCAGCTGTGGGCAGCAGCCCGCTCCCCCGGGCTCCAGCAACCGGCAGCTGCCCCCAAATCTGCCGCGTCTGTCCACAGTCCTACGTCACCTGCGCGCTGGGCATCCAGTTCGTGGGCTACGTGATGATGTGCTTCGCGGCCACGGACTCGCTGTGCTCGGCCATCTACGGCAGGCTGGCCCGGCACACCGGCCGGATTCCGCTTTACACGCTGGGTAGGCAGGCCTGGAACCCCTAGCCCGGAGCCCGCCGTGCCCTCCTCCCCGCGGGCCCCCGAACAGCCCCTGCAGCGTCCCCTCTCCCCGTGGGCCCTGACTGGCCCCTGCAGCGCCCCCTCCCCCGGCAGGTGCCCTGACCAACTTCTCCTGCATCGTCGCCCTGCTGCTCTGGAAGCCGCACCCCAGCCAGCTGCCGCTCTTCTTCCTCTTCCCTGGCCTCTGGGGCCTGGCCGACGCCGTGTGGCAGACACAGAACAGCGGTGAGCGCAGCCCAGCCTGGCCCGTGGGGGGCTGGGCACTGAGGGTGCTTCTGCTGGACCCGGACAGTGCCTGAGAACAGGCCCAGCGAGCCCCTCACTCGGGCGGGGCAATGCAGCACAAGGCTGTGGGTGCACAGGAGTGAGGCAGGAAGCAGTGTGCTAGGGGCAGGGCCAGCTCTGTGGGCTGCAGGGCAGGAGGGGCTGTGGGGGCCGGTGGAGTCCCTAACTGCTGGTGTCGGGCTGCTGTGGGGGTGGGTCCAGTCTTGCTGTGGGCACCCCTCTGCTTGCCACGTCCCGTGCTCCGCAGACCCCAAAGGCGCCCTCAGGCTTGCTGTCAGTGTGGGGCCTGTGAGCACAGGCCCACCCGCAGGGGCCGTGGACAGCCCGGCCAGGGGAGCCGTGGAAATTGGGGTGTGTTGGCCAAGGCCCCCGAGTCTGGAGGTGGGCCAGGCTGGGCCTGAGTGGAGACGGGCGGAAGGCGTGCCTGGGAGGCCTTTGCAGCTGCCCTGGGCTGTGGGGTTGGGGCCCACCTGGAGCAGTGCCCTGGCCCCTCCCTGTGCCCAGTCCTGGGCAACCACCACGGGTCACACCTGGTGGAGGTGCTGGGGACACCAGAGCCTGCCTCACTCTGAACACGCCCTGGCCTCGCCCTGGCCTCGCCCTGGCTGCTCCCTAGGCCCAGCCTGTGGCAAGGGTCACTTTTCCTTCAGGGCTGGCCTTACCTCAGCAGCTGTGGGCATAGCCCCAGACGGCTTCCTGGAGATTCTGGCAGCAGGGGCCGAGTGTTGAGGTCCGAGACCAGGGTGGGGTGGGGGCCTGAGTGCCGGGGCTGAGTGCCGGGGCCTGAGTACTGGGGGCCCAGGGCAGGGTGGGGTCCATAGATCCAGCTCTGCTCTCTCGCCTGCAGGCAAGGCCTCGGGTCCATGAGCCCTGTCCTTGCCCTCCACGGTGGCCATCACTGTGCCCAGGGTGCTGCCTGCTCCGGGGTCCGGGGGGTTCAGGGGTGACTGAATGGGGCCTGGCCTGAGTCCTCCTCATAGTCCCATGGTCCGGCTCTGCACGAGAACGCCCCATGTGTCCTGGCACAGCGTGACCGGGCCTGACCTGGGCGGGACAGTCCTTGAAGCGGCCTGTGGGGTCTCTCCCCAGCTCTTTTCGGGGTGCTGTTTGAGAAGAATAAGGAAGCGGCCTTCGCCAACTACCGCCTGTGGGAGGCGCTGGGCTTCGTCATTGCCTTCGGCTATAGCACCTTCCTGTGCGTGTCCGTCAAGCTCTACATCCTGCTGGGGGTGCTGGGCGCCGCCATGCTGGCCTACGGGGCCGTGGAGTACCTGGAGTCCCGGGGGCAGCGCCAGCCAGCCACGGGCGACGGCACCAGCCAGACGAGAATGTGAAGGCCCGCAGACCGGGGGAGTGTGGCCCCAGACAAGAATCCCGGGCTGTGGTTTCTGTCCCTGCCCCGTGCCCGGCTCTCCTGCCAGGCGGGCCTCGCTCCAGATGCAGTGGGGGGCTGGGCCCACGGCCACGGGTGCTGCCCGGAGACGCTTCCCGTCGCTGTGTCCTTGTGGGTTTGAGGACGGGCAGGACACGCGAACGCCACAGAGGCACGTCGGGGCCCGGGAGAGGCAGAGCGGAGCTTCTGGATACATAGTTCTTTCGCCAGCCTGTCCTGTCGTGTCACTGTCATCACCTCCGGGAACACAGCGGCCTAGGGATAGGACGCCCACGTAGGGCACCAGGTCACACAGACGCAGGGTCATAAGACCCTGGGTCACACAGACACACGAAGTCACACAGACACACCAGGTCAGACGTGGGGCCACACAGACGCTGGGTCACACAGACACACCAGGTCATCAAGATGCCTGGTCACACAGAACCTGGGTCACCCAGACACACAGGTCACACAGACACACAAAGTCACACCGACACACCAGGTCATCAAGACACCTGGTCACACAAACACTGTATCACACAGACACACCAGGTCAGACACGGGGTCACACCAACGCTGGGTCACACAGACACACCAGGTCATCGAGATGCCTGGACACACAGAACCTGGGTCACACAGACACACAAGGTCACACAGACACACAGGTCACACAGACACAGCAGGTTATCAAGACACCTGGTCACACAGACACTGGATCACACAGACACACCAGGTCACACAGACGCCGGGTTGCACAGACAGCAGGTTACAGAGGCCTGGACACACAGACCCTGGTCACGGACACGGCTGTGCTGGTGCTCATCTGACCCCTGGGGAGATGACCTCATGCTCTGGGCCCCACTTGCTGTTGGACAGACGAAGCCACCAGCCATCTGGACTTAGAAGGGCAGAGTCTGGGTGGGACCAGCTCCATCCATGGAGTGTGGCAGGACGGTGGGGACCTCTGGTGGCCATTTGCATCTGAGTGAGCCTGGGTGGGGAACGGTTCCTAATCCAGACGCCCCCTTAGCTTCCCCACTCTCTGTGGCTCCCTGGGGTCTCTGCAGCCCTGACCTGCTGTGTGGGTGTGTCCGTGGTCGGCAGAGATTGGGGTGGGCACGCGTGCAATGTGACATGCCACAGCACGTACCTCGAGATGCACAGCAACGTGCACTCTAGCCTGTACTCATCTCTAGGGCCCAGGGCGGGGAGGAAAATTCTTCCCAGGGCCTGTGGTCAGGGCAGAAACTGGCCCCAGGCCACAGACTAAACTCCCAGGGTCAAAAGTGTCGTTTCCTTTCGTGTGACCACATGCACCAAATGTCACTTGGACAGCATCTCTGACCATAGTCATGGAAAGCTTGGAGCCTCGGAGGCAAGACTAACCAGAACATGATCCCCGGCCAGAGCGAGTACCCCAATATATTCACACAGACCCACATGGGTGCACCCGACTCCACATGCGCATGGGCCCCCATGGGCACACCCGACTCTCTGCACATATGGATCCCCATGGTCACACCTGACTCCACACGCATAGACCCCCATGGGCACACTGGACTCCACATGCACAGATCCCCACAGGTGCACACCCGACTCCACATGCACAGACCCCCATGGGCAGCGCACGGACCCCCACGAGCACACAGGACTCTACATGCACAGAACCCCACAGGTGCACACCTGACACCACACACACGGACCCCCATGGGCACACCCGACTCTCCACGCGCACGGACCCCCACGCGCACACCTGTCTCTCCACACGCATGGACCCCCACGGGCACACCCGACTCTCCACGCGCACGGACCCCCATGGGCACACCTGTCTCTCCACACGCACGAACCCCCACGGGCACACCTGTCTCTCCACACGCACAGACCCCCAGGGGCACACCCGACTCTCAACGTGCACGGACCCCCACGGGCACACCTGTCTCTCCACACGCACGGACCCCCACGGGCACACCCGACTCTCCACGTGCACGGACCCCCACGGGCACACCTGTCTTTCCACATGCACGGACCCCCACGGGCACACCTGTCTTTCCACACGCACAGACCCCCATGGGCACACCCGACTCTCCACACGCACGGACCCCCACGGGCGCACCTGACTCCACATGCACAGACCTCCATGAGTGCATCTGACTCTACATGCATGGACCCCCACACTCCCACGCGACTCTCCACGCACACAACTGTCCTGTTAGAAAACAGCATCTCTTCTCGTCCCTCACAGGGCCTACCGAGGGTCCCATCTGGAAAGATGATTTCCTGAAGCCATAGGGCTGGACCACTTCTGCAAAGAGTATTTGGGAACATGATACTGTTACAGTCAGCGCCTGTCAGACATGTTCTCTCCATATCCATATATACTCTGGGGCGCCACGTCCCCCACATCCAGTGACGTTCAAAGGTCACACGTGGGGTCCGTGCAGCACTGGGAATCACCCAGGCCTGTGCCCAGGCCTTTGAGTCTCTCAGCCGGGTGGACAGGTCTGTAAAGCATCACAAACAGGTGGGACGGGAGGGGGCTCTCCAGCAATGGGGCACTGGCACAACTTCGAGAAGGCGGGAAACCCAGCCCCCCACAGCAGCCCTCCATCCACAGGATCTGATGTGCTGAAACAGGTGCATGTTCTCCGCAGAGCCCCGGCTCCCCGGGCACCCCCATTGCCCCGCTGGGCCTTCAATGTCAGTGAGCAGAAGAGAGAAAGAAGCTGGGTCCGAGAGAAAGGACAGAGGAGAAGGCACTCACTCGCCTTGCACCTGGTTGACCCGGATTCAAATCCCTGGCATCCCATGTGGTCCCCAAAGCACTGCCAGGAGTGATCCCTGAGTGCAGAGCCAGGAATAAAGCCTGAGCTTCACTGGGTGTGGCCACAAAGCCACAAAAAGAGACAGGAGGTTGCTGGGGCAATCAGGACCATCCTGAGAAGCCCACCTCCCTTTGTGCCCGTTGGCAAAGGCATCACCCCCACCCCAGGACACCAAGGGGTGCCTAGGCAGGGTGGAGCCTTGAGAGAGGGAGGTGTTTGTGAGTACTAACTTCTAGCTAAGAACTTTAAAAGGAAATCTGTAAAACACTGGAAGAAATAGATGCCCCAGAAGCAGCAGGGGCATGACACATTGCCGCGTGTGCTCCCACATTTGGGGCTCAGAGCTCTGCTCCTGGTCCCCTGCTCCCAGCTCAGGTACTCTGACAATGGCAGAACTCCACGGGGAGAGGATGGGAAGACAGAGAGAATATTGGAAGGGTGATGGGGAGATGACAGAGGGTCGAAGGAGAATGATGGGGAGATGACAGGAGATTAGATGACGGGGAAGTGATGGAGATGATGGAGGATGATGAGGAGAGGATGGGGAGATGATTAGGGAGGTGATGGAGCAATCGTGAAGACTGGGGGCTGGGGAGATGATGGAGAAGTGAGGGGGAGACAGGGAGATGATGGGGAACTGGGGAGATGACAGTTGATTGTGAGATGGGGAGACGACGCAGAGAGATGGGGAGAGGGCAGGGAGATGAGGTGGGGATGGTGGGACGTGATGGGGACGTGACGGGGAGGCGGTGGGGAGCAGACAGGGAGATGATGGAGCCATGGCGTGGTGGTGAGGATATGGCGGAGGAATGAAGTGGACATGGCTGGGAGGTATGGACGGAGAAGAGGTGACAGGAACATGAGAGGAAGCTGCGGAGGTGACGAGAGATGGGGAACGATGACGATGATGAGGTGCTGGGGATGAGGATGCCTGGGAGAGATGGGCGTGGTGGGGAGAGGCTGAGATATGTTGGAGAGGTGATAGATGAGGGGTGAGTGGGAGAAACCGTGAATCTGGGGAGATAGCGGAGAGATGACGGGGATGTGGGAGCTGGGGAGATATGTCAGAGGGATGAAGGGACAACGGGAAGCAGATGGGAGCTGAGGACACAAAGTTCTAAGCTCACGGTTTGCAAGCTCCACTGTGGGTGGGAGCTGAGGGGCTTGTTGCTTCCTAAGTTTGCCTCTGCAAGTCCACTGGGAGTCAGCAGAGACACAAAGAGCAGAAGTGGAGCCTGGGGAGGTGGGCACAGGGATGGCCCACACTGGCACAGATCAGAGACTTTCCCGCACGGAGCAGTAGAGCAGACCTGAGGCTGCAGGGCAGGCGGGGTAGCTGCTAACAAAGCCCAGGGCCAGGCGGGCGGACAGGGGATGGGGCGAGGCCAGAAGGGGCAAAAAGATAGGGGCCTGAGGGCATTCCTGCAGAGAACTGGCCCTCAGCAGGCCAGGCCGGAGTTGGAGGGTCACTGTGGCTTTCTCAGCGCCAGCATTTAAAGCGCAGACCCCCTCCAGTTGGAGAGAGCTCAGCCCTGCGTGAAGCTGGTCGCAGTTCAATTCCGAACGCCACATATGGTCCCTCCACCCCTGCAGGTGTGATCCATGAGTGCAGACCCAGGAGTACGCGCTGAGCACTGCACAGTGTGATCCCATACCAAATTAAACAATTAATTAAAAGAAAATAAAAATTCAAACCCCAGCATGGACAAACCTGGAGCAGGAGCTGCGGGCAAGAGGAAGCTCTGGACAAAGCTGCCTGAGAAGTTACTGACAGCAGAGAAAGCCAGGACAGAGCAGGTCCTGGGATAGGGGCTCGGCCAGCAGAGGGAGCCCGGGAGCGGGTCCTGGGTTTGGGCTCGGCCAGCAGAGGGAGCCCGAGAGCGGGTCCTGGGTTTGGGCTCCGGCGTCCTGAGTTGACTGAGGCACCCACGATCTGCTGCTTGTGTGTGAGCCATGCAGTGGCGTGTGAGTGCCCTGGATCCCTGTCATGGCTCTGGGGCCAAACAGCCAGGCGCAGGGCCACAGGGAAGTCTCCTCAGATTGAGTCCAGACTTGTCCTCCAGGCACGTGGCCGGGGGCCTGTGGACGGAGAGAACATCTTCAAGCTCAGCCCACGGGCAGTGGTGCCTGGGGGCTCCCTCTGGGCCCAGTGAGTTCCCCCGCCCATGCTGTCTCAGGGCAGACTCTGGAACATTCTGTACAGGCAGCAGAGACTTCGGACAATGTTCCCCGCACTCTCTAGCTGTGGCCTTCTGGCTGGTGCTGAGAACAGGATGGGTATACGAGTAGAGAGGGACCCCGGTCCCACAGTTCCACCAGGAAAGCCCCGGACTGGCCTTACTGACCAGTCGGGCTCCAGCAGCTCAGGGCTCCGTGGATCTCATGCCTCTTCCCAGGCCCGTCCCAAGGTCCCTCAGGCCCTGCTCTGGGGACTGGAGATGGGGTGACAAGGCCCAGCTGCCCAGCGCCACCCCCGCTGGTCTCTCCTGGAGCCTGCCAGCCCCCTGAGCTGGTCCCGATGTCCCAGCCCCTCCGTGTGTGGAGACCATCCCCCTGCTTCCGGGTAAATCTGGCCTTGGTGTTTGTTTTGTGCAAGGCAATTGTGTGATCGTGGTTAGATGGCCCAGATCAGGGAGGAAACCGAGGAGGTGGTTCAGGCCAGAAGAATCCTGTTCTAGAACAATCTTTCTGAGCGGCAGCTCATATGTGAGATTGCAGAGTAATCAGCGCCTCGCAGTAGCCTCAAGAGCCCTGGTGGCAGGCTGTGACCATCGCAGGGGTGCACAGCCTGCATCCCCCCACCCCGGAGGGCCCAGAGGCTGCGAGGAGCAGAACCTACAGCCACTCAGCACCAACTCTGCCCACAGCGAATCTGTGAAAGGCCGAGAGGAGATCACTTCCTCCTGTCCAGTGGGAGCAACACCGCACCACCTAGCTAGCTGTCCACCCTGGCTGGCCAAGGCAGTACTGGACCCCTGAACTCCCCAACTTTCCTAAGGCAGGAAGTTTCAAAGGCCCAGTCTTGGAGTCCAGGAGCTCTGCCCAGAGCAGCCAGACCCCAGGGATGCACTTAGGGGGCAGCTGGGAGTGGCCTGACCTGAACATTCCAGAGGAGAAAGGTCTCTGCACGCGAGATATCCACTGGTCTGGGGTGCTGGAGAGCTGGAGTGTCAATCTGAGAACACGGGGAGCAACGTGATGAGAGATGGTGGCACAGCAGCTGAGGTGGGAGCAGCAGCTCTACCCATTCAGGCCCCAGCTGTGGAAGTGGAGACCAGGAGGTCCGACACTGTAGGGCCAGGGGTGGTGGCCTGGGGTTCAATGGAGCACCTGCTGCCCACACAAGTCCCTGTTACTGCAGCAGAGTCAGGGGCACCCTCACTGCCCTGGACTCTTGGGGAGCTGAGTGGGCTGGACTGAGCCACAGTGGCCAGGGATGGGGGTTGCCGTGGGGACCTGCTTCGAGTGTCCCCCAAGGACAGGGCCTGGGGCCTGCTGTGGGAACCCACCCTGCACATCTCCCCAGGCTGCAAGGGCTTTGCTCCCCTGATCCCCGAACTCCCCTGAGTGCCGGTCAGGGCACTACTGGCCGTGTAGGCTGAGGGGTCAGTGCTGCAGGCACAAATGGGCAGCTACAGACAGGATGAGGACACGTGGCTACAGGGGCTCTGGGACTTCGCAGAGAAAGCCGGAGTGTCCCTCCCTGTGTTGGGCTCGGGGCACAGAGCAGAGGCGGTGCCAGAGAGCGGTGGGCTGCCCTCTAGGGAGTACATGGCACCCCCCATGGTCCCACATCTGCATGTGGGACCATGTGCGCGGAACACTGGCCTTGGAGCCCCACCCTTCCTTACGCGGGTGAGAGCAGAGACGGGAGGAGAGGCTTCCTGTGGGTCCCTGGATGGAGCACTCAGGCTTCTGGCTGTTCTTCCTGTGGGAGGAAACAGAACAGAGGCTGCAGGACTGTGTGTGTGTGCATGCACACATATGTATTTGCGTGTTGTATGCATGTCTGCCTGTGCGTTTGGGTGTATATGTGTTTGCATGTATTGCTATGTGTGTGTGTTGGTGTGTATTTCTTTGTTTGCCTGTTTCTGTGCTATTTGAGTGTGTGTGTGTGTGTGTGTGTGTGTGTGTGTGTGTTTGCACTCCTGGTGTCAGCTCCCATTCTCTGCAGGGATGAGGCAGGAAGGCAGGAGGCCAGGGAGTGGGGAGCGGCTGTGGCAGAGCCACTTTCTCTTTGGGACTCACTCGCCCCAGAACATCCTCGGGACTTTCCAGCCTGTGAGTTTGAAACTCTGGTGTTTCTTGCTGAGCAGGACGGAGAAAAGGAGGAAGAGTCAGGGTTTGTGGGGAGCTCGGCCCAGCTCTGCCCTGCGCAGTCGGGTGCTGTGTGCAGTGGGTGCAGTGGGGGTGTCGTGTGCAGTGTGGGGTCCCATGTTCATGGGGGGCTGTGTTCAGTGGGGGTGTTGTTTACAGTGTGCGGTGCCGTGTTCAGTGGGGGTGCCATGTGCAGTCGGAGGTGACGTGTGCAGTGTGGGGTGCCGTGTGCAGCGTAGGGTGCCATATACAGTTGGGGAGACGCCTGCATCCATGGGTCCCTCTCTGCCCGGCCCTGGGTGCGCCCCTCCACACCCTCCACTCTGCTCCTGCTCACGCCTTTCTTAGCAGCGCCCACGGCTCTGCTGTCCAGGACCAACAGGAGAGAGGACCGAGGGGCGATACCTCACTGGGGGGCATTTGGGGACCAGGGAGGAGTGAAGGGCTATCCCGCGGTCGGTCGGTCGTCAGGGGTTCAGGAGTGAACAGGGGGCACAGCACTCCCCTGAGAGCCGCCAGAGTCTGAGGTAAGGAGCAGGCGGTTGCAGAGCCCTGGCCGCAGTCTCGCTCTGCAGGGCCTTGGGGTCTCCCGGCGCCCTTTGCCTCTCGGATCAGGCTGTTCCTTCCATTGATCACACGGTCCCGCGTGCGACCCGAGCGCTGGGCTCTCTCGTCAGGGGTGACAGGGGTGACAGACCCCCTCTCTGAAGCGTCTCTCCACCGCGGCGGCCACGCTCAGCGGCGCGCGGTTGAAAGGAATGAGCGAGGAGAGAAGGAACGGGGCCGACCCCGGGTCCAACGTCTCCTCAGCGGCGCTCTGGCCCTCCAGGCGGGAGCGTGAGGCGCCCTGAGAGGCTGGAGGCGGGCGAGAGCGCGGGGAGAGGAAACAGCGGCTCGTCTGGGGTCCCGGTCTCTGAGGGGGCGCCGGGGTCGCGCCCGCAGGGGCGTCTCCCGGACCGGACCGGCGTGAGGGAGCGGCCGGTCAGCTCGGGCAGCCCCGTCGCGGGGTCAGCGCCGTCGCCCACTGCCGTCAGGTGCCCTTCGACCCCGCGCGGCTCCGTCCGCGGGACCGGACCGCGAGGACACCCGGAGTGGACGCGGCTCTCGGGGCCGCTGCTGCTCCTCAGCTGCCGACTCTGGGCCGGCGGGCGCCGCGTGGGGGCTGAGGGAAGGCCCGGCCCTGAGGCCTGCGGGCTGGCGCGGGGCTGGGTCGGGGAGAGGCGGACGAGAAGGCCGCGGGGTGCGGCGAGGCGAGGCGAGAGAGAGCCGAGGGCGCGCGCCAGAGCTCACCTCACCGAGAGAGACCAGGCAGGGCTGCTCGCCTTCAGCCGGCCCCGCCCCGCGGGCCCCGCCCCACAGCGAAGCCCCACCCCTCAGCAAGGCCCCGCCCTCAGCAAGCCCCGCCCCTCAGCAGAACTGTTCACTCCAGTAGCAGGGCTGCGTGCCCTCAGCCGGCCCCGCCCCCGAAAGTCCCGCCCCTCAGCAA
>JAOXYA010062066.1:0-11855 GCA_028565675.1 Sorex palustris | reverse complement strand
ATACAAAAACAAGAAAATGAATAATAGGAAGTATGAGAAAAGAGTAAAAGTCACTATATAAAAAGCAAGGCAATAATTGAAAAAACTATTAATATAGTAAGTAGGTTCAATGAATAGTCAAATATAAGGTTTTATTTCAGAAGTCTGTTAGAATTATGTATTTGAAGAGTAAAAGAATAGGTGAAAAGGTGAATAGGTGTAAAGATATTTCACCTATTTCAAAGAAAAAACAGATTAGCAGATATATATGTATATATTTGAAATGATTTACTTAAATGTTTCACCTTTTGGGGGGTTATTTATAGTTGCTTCCTATGAGTCTATCATCATCAGAAAACAAAAAATAATTAAACCCCCAAGAAGATCTGGTCTGAATAGTTTTAGAGACATTTTTAATTAAGTCTTTAAAAGATGCGCCTTGAATATAAACTAACTATAGTTAGTACAGGAGAGTAATAGGATAGTACAGGAAGTAAGGTCTGTGCCCTGCTTGATGTTGACCCTGGTTTGCATCCCTGGCACTATATACAGTCCCCTGGGCACCTCCAAGAGACATTCTTGAGCATAGCCGGAGTAGCCTTTGAGCCTGTCCAGTGTGGCCACTAAACCAAATAATAATACAAATAAAGTATATTCCTTGGGTCAGAAAGATAGTCAATGGGCTGAGCACAAGCTTTGGATGCAGGTGGCCCAGGTTCAGTCCCAAGCACCACACGGTTCCCATCAGGAGTACCATCAGGAGCAGCCCCTGAGCACTGTCATACGTACCCCCCCGCCCCGAGTTCTATGTTTTTCAAAGAGAGCAGAATAAAATGAAATGTCATTGTTCTGGAGAGCTAGCACAATTCTAGATACCAAAACATACCACCTAAGTAATGACAAACACATGAAAATGAGACAACACCTTCCATACAATTATCAAAATAAAACATTTTAATATACTTTGAGAGTGCAAGCCGATACGTTACATTATGAAAGCAAGGACAATCTCTACCAAATTACTAACAATTTCACTTCCAGAATACAGGAAGTAATCGATTATGCATCTGAGTACAAAGCAGAATGCTCATCGCTTTATTGACAATTATAGCAAAAATACCAAAAATAACCAACAATGTCCACCAGTGTCTGCAAAAACTCCTAACATTTTTTCTCTGGCATACTATGAACAAGTAAAGGGTGGGATGTGGCTGAGCAGCAGAGCACACGCTTCACACATATGATGTCCTGGGCTGTTCCCTAGCACAAGCACAGGTGATTGTAGCCCTGGGACGTCAAGCACTAACAGGTGTGGTCCCTGTTGGTTAAAAAAAGCAACTAAAAAATAAACCTATATGAAATGAGATGAAGACAAATATAAAATACTGATAAAAATATTCTTATCATAATGTATAAATAACACCATACTATATATTAAAATGTTTGTATAGGGGCCAGAGCAAAAGTGTAACAGGAACAGCACTTGCCCTTACACACAGCAGACCTAGGTTTGATTCCTATGACCCCATATGGCCCCCCAAGCACACAAGGTGTGATCCCTGAGTGTAGGGAAAGGAGCAAGCCCTGTGCACTGCTGGGTGTGTACCCCCTCCCCCAAAGTTTGTACACATGCACAGAAAATCATCTAGTAGGATACATACCACATTGTTTGAGTAGTAAAATAGGACCATTTACGCCGTAACAGATGTTTGTGTTTGATTTTTAATGCGATTCTAGACTTTTACTGTAAACATTTTTAAATAAAACTCAAAATATGTAAAAAAAATCCATTTTAGAAACAACTACTGAATTCTATTACTAAAGTTTTCTTTAATTTTTAAGCATTTAGGAGGATAAAAAAATTTTAAAAACTTACAGCAGTTGCAAACATATTTTCATCTTCTAATGCACATTGTATTCTGTCTCTGGGGAGAAAAAAATACATAAAAGTTTTATTTTACATAAATACAAAAAGATCACCTTTTAAGCAATATATGCACAACATGCATTTTATTTAGCATAAACAAGATTAATTTATTATGAATTTAGCACCATATTTTAAAAACAAATTGCCAGTAGTAAATATTTTCTGAACTTGATATTGACAGATTTGCAAAATCCTTGTTAGCTAATAATACACACCTCTGTCTTTCTTTCTGCTTTTGGGCAACACCTAGTAGTGCTGCTGCTGGTCACTTCCAACAGTGTTTAGGGAACCATGTGCTGTGTGGAATGGAACCAGGGCTCCTGCACAAAGTCTTTTGAGCCTTTTCCCCAGTTTCGACACCTAACACATTAACAGAACATTTTCACGTGGCAAAAGTAATTGGTATCATTTTCCTTCCAGATTTTTTTTTTCTTGTTAGAATGAAAAAACAACAGTTAGCCCATACCACTGAGCACTTAAGAGAAGGATAACTTGGCTAGCTTCTTTTCAGCTTCGACATTATAGCTGACCTTTCAGGATTCTTTTTTCTTGAACTAATCTCTTTAAGGGGCTGGAGCTATAGCACAGCAGGTAGGGCGTTTGCCTTGCACGTGACCAACCTCGGTTCAATCCCCAGCATCCCATATGATCTCCTGAGCACTGCCAGGAGTAACTCCTGAGTGCAGAGCAAGGAGTAACCCCTGTGCATTACCCAGTAACCAAGTTTTTAGAAAAAGAGGAGCATCGAAACCAGCAGGATTTTTTCCAAACACAATTTACTTTAACTTTGGAACCAATTTATCTACTTTGTTACAACTTTACCTATACAAAGAAGCCAACAGCCTCCAGGTGACCATCTCTTGCTGAAGAAGCCAGAGCATACTGGCTGTTTTTGAAAATTTCTGAAGTCCAGGTGTTGCTCTACTCACCACTTTATTCAAAATATTCACCTGAATTAAAGACAGAGTTACAAGACAATTAATTTTCTAGAATTTCTACTCAAAATTTTATATTGTTTAAGCAGAAATTGTCTTAATTTGAAGGTGTGTGTTTGTGTGTGTCTATATACACCCACGCATATATATGTATACGCACACATACATACATACGGATTTCAGATGCAAGTCATGTGTTATTTTTTTTATCATGTGTATTTATCCAGATGGTAAGCTATTTCAAAACTAAACCTAACAAAACCACAACAGGAACACAGTAGCAATGAAAAGGAAATCTGAAAATTTTATACCATGTTACATTTTGAGAAAAATGCTTTCCTAAAATTGATTTAAAAAACCACCGCCATTTCTAAACAAAACTTAAAGTCTCTACTAATTCTCAAATCATAGTTCTGGGGCTTAGAAAGATAGCGCAATGGTTAGAGCACATACCATAACACACGAGGTCCAGGTGCTGCCTGGCATAGCTGGAGGCAGTCCCTAAGCACCACCAGATGCAGCCCCAAAACCAAAATAAGTAAACAGACATGAAATAGTGGTTTTAACAATAGTTAGATTTTGTGATGAAGGAATGTGTGAAAAATCTAATGAAAGGCATGGTTAAATCTCCCCAGAAACACAAACTATTTTTCAAAAGTTATAAACCCTAGGTACTTCCTTGTTTAGGGCCATTAAGCTAAGATTTGGTCTCATTCAGAAAGAACATGAAGAATCATCACAACTGTTTTCCCAAACTTGAGTAAGTAGCTGACCATTTAAAAAGAGGTTTAATTATTCTTAAAGGTAGTGGTTTTAGGTTTATTGCAAAACTGAGTGGGGAATACGGAGTTCTGATACCTTCTACTCTTACATACGTGCAACTTGCTTACCATCAGAAATTAATGTCTAGCACCAAAAAGTTAATTTGTTATAATGAACCTACTTTGACATGTCATTAGCACTCAAAATTCACAATTTATTTAAGGCTATATGCTCCTTTTTGTTTAATCATTTAATTTTGGTCTATACCCTGCAGTGCTCAGGGACTAGTCCTGACTCGGCAGCTAGGTGTGGGTCAGAAGACCATATGGGATCCCAGGCATGGGAACCAGGTCAGCTGCGTGCAGGACCAAGAGCATTATACCATCTCTTTGGCCCCCAAGGGTATGCAGTTTTGCTGTGGTATTACAATTGGTTTTGACAAACGTACAAATGACCTATATCCATCATTATAGCATAATATGAAATAATTCCATTTTCCTAAAATGTGGCTATGCTCACCTTTTTCTTTGTTCTTTAGCCATGGCAACTACTGATCTTTTCACTCCAACTTTTCCCTTTTTCAGATTGGTTTTATTATAGAATCATACAGAATATAAACTTTCAGATTTAGCATCTTCAATTGGTAATAAGCACTTAGGTTCATCTCTTCATAGCTTAAAAGCTTATTTCTTTTTAGACCTGAGCAATACTGTCCGGATGTGTCAGTCTAAGCCTTTATTTAATGAAGGTTATCTTGGTAGTTTCCAAATTTTGACAATTACAAATAAAATTATAAGCATCTTATGTGCAGGGTATATGTGTGTGTGTGTGTGTGTGTGTGTGTGTGTGTGAGAGAGAGAGAGAGAGAGAGAGAGAGAGAGAGAGAATATTAAGTTTTCATCTCACTGGTAAAAACCAAGGAGTATGAATATGATAAGAGTATGACCTCCCATTCATACTCCAGATACATTACTCAGTAAAAAAATCATTCGGGTTTTAAAAGAGGAAAAAAAGGGGGGCGTCAAGCTGCTACAGCCTTTTCCAACCATGCCACCTGTTACCATATACCCTGATCCTAAGAAAAATCCATTATATACAGCATGGAAATTGACAAGCTGTGCTGTCTCAAGAAATTTAAGAGGGGCCAGAGCGATAGTGCAGTGGGCAGGGCATTTGCCTTGCACACAGTCAATCTGGGTTCAATCCATGTCATCCCATATAGTTCCCTGAGCACTGCCAAGAGTGATTCCTGAGCACAGAGCAAGGAGTAAATCTTGAGTATCACCAGAAAAGGTACAAAACTCCAACATCACCACCCCCCAAAAAGGGGGAAATTTAAGAGTACTGAGCCACAGAGACAGCACTGAGATTAAGATGCTTGCCTTTCGTCTCACTGATCCCACATTAAGTAACCCTGCTCCAGCACCAGGGCCCACACAGTCCCAACCCCCCAACATAAAAGTACAGAAACTTGACCAAAAATAAAATGAGATAACTTACCTGACTAGCACAAATGTTTTCATACTCTTCTACAAGGTCGAATATTGTCAATGAAGAGTGCTTCAAAAAAGATTGCAGAAAATCTGAAAACATACTCATTGAGGCTGAAATGCATAAAGCAAAGAAACAATGTAAACTTAATTTTTTATTTTTATAATGTAGGAATACTGCTATTTATCAGCCATAAAACAAGGTAAACTTATGTTCCTCTAGATAACTAACTCCTGGCTCTACTTGAGACCCTGATGGGGTTTGGGGGACAGTATGTGGTGCCAGCAATCAATTTCAGGTTGGCTGCAAGCAAGGCAAACACCCTACTGGCTGTACTATTGCTATGCTGCTTTATTTAAAAAAAAAATTGTAATTGTGGGAAAATACAGTAATCAAAAATTTAGCATCGTTAACATTTTAAATATTTAATTCAGTGACATGAAGTACTTTGCTGGTCATCATTCATCCATCTACCCACCCAAAGAAGTCACCTCGTTAAACTAGCCAAAGCAAATCTGACAAGGGATAAAGTTGGAAGTTTCATTTAAGTCTTAATTTGAAACTTTATATGAAATATATATTACAAAGCTATAATAATCAAAACAATATGGTAATGCATAAACATGCAGATCAATGGAAAATAAAATAGAGCCCAAAATAAACTTCAACATACACAGTCAATACTTTGACATAGAAGCCAAAACACTAAATGGAGGAAGGACAGTCTCTTCAATAAAGTGTTGGAGGGATTGGAGAATAATACAGCAGGCAGGGTGTTTGCCATGCATGCAGCCACCTGAGCAGGATTCCCAGCATCCCATATAGTCCCAGAGCACTGCCAGGAGTGATTTCTAAGAAGAGTCAGGAGTAAGCCCTGAGGGCTGCTGAGTGTGGTACCCTGCCCCACAAACAAAAACAAAAAAACCAAAAAAGGAATTTTCATCACAGCATTATTTGTAACCGTAAAGATATAAAAACAACCCAAGTGGCTGTTAATAATGTCTGGATAAAGATGAATTTATTTTATAATGGAAAACTAATCAACCACAACATAATTCTACTTGTGACAACAAATTGAATCCTAAGTAATGCTAAATAAGACACGGACTGTATGATTATCACTTATCTATGCAACTACACTGTCAAACAAATACTGTCCTCCCGCTGTTTATCAATTTGCTCGAGCGGGCCCAGTAACGTCTCCATTTTGAGACTTGTTACTGTGTTTGGTATATTGAATATACTCTCGGTAGCTTGCCGGGCTCTCTTAGAGGGGCGGAGGAATCGAACCCGGCTCGGCCGGGCTGGCTGTGTACAAGGCAAACGCCCTACTGCTGTGCTGTCACTCCAGTCCAACTGAAAAAAGCGAAATACTCAAACTGGAGCAGAATGGTGGTTACCAAGGGAAGGTTCTGAGGTCGGGGAGACGGTGGTCAAAGGAGATAAACCTGCAGGTAGAAAATAACTAACTTCTGGAAATCTACTGCATTGTATTGTAATTAGTCATAAGTATTAGAAGCTAAACATTATTACAGCAAAAAAAAAAGATATGAAAGTGATTAACAGTAAAACAGTGAACACATAACAGTAAATAAATGAATCACTAACTATAATGGAAAAGTAATAAATTGTAACTTCATAACTATTACAATGGTTATCATTTTAGACAGAACTGTTCCCCAAAGTCAACATGTACACTTACACAATGCTATATATCAATTACATCTCAATTCAAATAAAACAAAGCTCTACACCTATAAAATAACCCTTCATTCCACTCATCTACCAGTCCCTAACAACTACGATTCCACTTTGATTAATTTGATTACTCTAGATTACATTTCAGTTTAATTCATTTGATTACCCTAGATACCTCAAATAAGTGGACTCATATAGTATTTGTATGCCCTGAAAGTTCATTCGCATCCTTCATTTCCTTCTCTTTAAAGTAGAATAAGCCACTTTAAATACTTAAATAACCCACTTTTAAAAAATTTTTAATTTCTTTTTTTTATTTTTTAAAAATTTATTTTATTGAACCACTGTTAAGATACAGTTACAAAGCTTTTACGTTTGAGATTCAGTCATACAATGATCGAACACCCATCCCTTCACCAGAGCAACCTTTCCACCACCAATGTCCCCATTATCCCCCACCTCCTCCAGTCTTCACCCTGCCTGTATGGCAGACAATTGCTCAGATACTCTCTATTTGGGGGTATTATATTTTGCTCAAATTTTCCCACCACCATTCAAGTCTGCCTTCCAGGGGTAGATGCTAGATCATTTATTTTCTATTGCTCATTTTGCATATCACTAAAGGTCACACACTTCTGAAACTCTAAGATTATAAGTGGTTGGGTTCCAGAGACATCTCTGTGGGGAGCTATTCTATTTTGGGATTCAATGGGGAGTTTCTGGGCCTGGGCTTTAGGGCATCAAGATGGTGCTGGGAGGTGGGTTGAACCACTTTTAAATAACCCACTTTAAATACTTCCCTTTAAAGTAGAGTAACAACCCACTGTATGAATATACTACATGCACGGTATTTATATCCTGCACATGTACATGACTTGATCCATTTATCTCCAATGAACACCTCCACCTTTTGTCTATTAAGAATAAAGTTATTATGCACAAATTGTAATAAAACTACAAGTTACTTTGTCATAAAGCTCAAAGCCTTTTTACCTGCTTCTCCAGGATCATCTTCCCTTAACATAACCGCGCTGAGAGTTACATCTTCCGTTATATTGTGGGCCTCTGTGTTTGGAAAGAGCCCTGAACGCTGGGATGAGAAAGCAGCAGCCCAATTCCCGTCATCCAGATTTGTTACCTGAGAAAAAGAAAACAGAGAGAGAAGTAATGGAGCCACTGTTATGAATGACTCGAGAATTTCTCTTTAAAAGCCTGGCATGTTTTTTCTCATTTTTAAAAGAAAGCCATATGAGTTTATGTTATTAAGAATTTTAATTTTTTTTTTTTGGTCTTCGGATTACTCTGCACTGAAAACAGAGAGTCAATAAAAATTGCATCCTACATTATGACTGAAACTCAATCATACTTTGTTAAGTGTCTCATTGTGATTCAATTAAAAAAATAAAATTTGCACCGCATAAAATTTGAGCTGACAGTAATAGGAGAGATTTAACATTCAAAACTATTCTTCAGAAAACATCTACTTTGGGGCCAGAGAGAGAGAGAGGGAGAGAGAGAGAGAGAGAGAGAGAGAGAGAGAGAGAGAGAGAGAGAGAGAATATTGGGAAAGATGGCTAACCTAGGTTCGAGTCCTGGTATTGCACATGGTTCCCAGAGCTTCACTAGAAGTAAACCCTAAGCAACACTGGGTATGACCCAACCTCCACCCCCCCCAAAAACAAAACAAACCAAACAGTAGAAACTAATCAGAAAACATCTAATTTAGACAAAACTTCAAAATCTGTGTCCATTAACAAGAACAAAATATAGAGCAACTGTTTTTCTCTGCTTTCAGAATTAAATGTGGCATTACACTCTACTACTCAAAACAAAACTTCGTTAAGTTTGTGTTTCACTGCAGATCTTTCTTCTTCCCTCCCTCTCCTTTCCCCTCTTGCCTCTCCCCATTTCTCTTTCTGCGCTGGGGATGGAAATTCCAGTACCTCATATGCACATACTGTACCCAAGGGATGTATCTAGCCTTTATCAGGCATACTTACTATTAGATCAAGTCATTCTGCATCAAATTAAATATTAGTCTACAGTTTTAAATACTGTACCATAGTGATTTCTAAAGAATGATTATCTACTTTCCCCCAAATTTTCTATTTTCTTTAACACCTTGTCTCTTACTTGGTGCTCTTGCCTTTCTACTCTTCTACACTTCAAAACAGCATTCACAAAACAAAACATTTGGCCTTTATGACCATCAGCACCCAACCAAAGAACTTATTTCTTCATGTCAGAAAGTTTTCAGATGAAAGTATCTGCATTAAATGAAATGTTGCGGGGGTCAGAGCCACCATCTATAACACGAGATGCAGATGCTCAGGTTTCAGTATTTTGAAAGTGTCATAAAAAGTTATTTCAGGGGCTGGAGTGATAGCAAAGACGGTAGGGCGTTTGCCTTGCATGCGGCCGACCCAGGTTCGATTCCCAGCATCCCATATGGTCCCCTGAGCACCACCAGAAGTAGTTCCTGAGTGCAGAGCCAGGAGTAACCCCTGTGCATTGCTGGGTGTGACCCAAATAGCAAAAAAACAAAAAAACAAACAAAAAATTTAACCCACACAACAGATATTTTTATGATAAACATGACTTAAGTTCTCATTAAAAGGCTTTAAGCTAAATATTAAACTTATAAAAATAAGTGAAAATATTAGATCCAGGAATATAGCTCAGCAGTAGAGCAATTACCCAGCATGTCTGAGGCAGGTGATTTACTCAGACTGAAACAATAAAAGTGAGCTCCATTTTTCTACATACCATAGACAGATTTCCTAAGAACCCTGAAGATTGAGTAAATCGGGGAGATCTCCTTCCTGTTCCAAGAATGCATGAAATATCTGGCTGCCTTAATAAGCTCCTGTTTGGTGGAGTCACTATAAAAAAGTAATTAAAAAGAAAAAAAAATCAAACCAAAATGCAGTGATAATGAAAACAAACAAGCAAACAATACGAAACAATTTTCAATTTGAGTCTACTCAAGTAACTCCTTTAAATATTAACATTTTTATGATATAAAGATTTAACTTATTCTTCTAAATTTTGAACTTTTGGTACTATTAAATCAGAAATTTTTTTAATAGCAAGTAGATATACTTTCATTATGACATAGCTAAGTAGTATGAAAAAAAAAGACTGATGAAAAGAAATGAAGTCTCCATATTCCAATTTTTTAAAAACCGATTAGGGAGGCAGCTACACTGTACAGGCCTGGGCTTTGAAGTCAAGGTCACTGGCTGAATGTTGACTCCATTACTTACATACAGATACCTATATTACCAGCATTAATGAATTCTGTATGTCTTTTAGTTTCTGGCAAAATAGAGAAAATACCTACAGTTTATTGTACACTCATATAAATAATAGTGCTTTTCACATAACAAATAATAACTGAAATCATTATCCTTAATTGATAATATACCCAAACATCATATTCATATAATTGCTATTATTAATAAATGCTTTAAATCATAAAATCTTACAAGGTGGTCGAAATGAGCCAGGAGTTCGAGGGATAACCTGATTTCTTGGTGTAGTATTAGCGAACAATTCATCTTGGGATGCTCGGACTATAGACAGGGTTAAGAAGTTTTCCATGGAAAGACACTGTAAAAATCAGAACTAACCATATTTACATTATACAAAATACATGAAGACATATTTAAAGAACAAGATATCATCATGGCAACTGTTTTTCTATACAAAGAATAGATCATTCCCTCCATTTAAATTTTCAGCTAATAGCACTTGATCGCTTTCTAATCAAGAAAGGAACTGAGCTGTATGCTTGACTACAGTTCAATTTTATGCCCTACTACAAATAAATTTTATTTAAAATGACAAGCAGGGCTGGAATGATAGGATAACACATGGCCAACCAGTGTTAGATCCCCAGCAACCCATATGGTCCCCAAGCATTGCCAGGAGTAACTCCTGAGTGCAAAGTCAGGATTAACCCTAGAATCAGCACTGTAGCCCCAAAACAAAAACAACAAAACCGAGCTGGGGTTTGAGATAGTATAGGTATTTAGGTGCTTGCCTTTAAAAAAAAAAAGTGATGGTGGCTCAATAGGCCCGAGAGCATGCTTCATGGGTTCGCCCCGTCTCTGAAGCATGGTCAGAAGTGACCTCTGAGTCCCAGGCAAGGCACAGTCCCTATGCACAACCTGGGTGTGGTCCACAAACAACAGAAAATACAACACAAAAACAAAACAATGATATCTGCAGAAGCTAAATATGAGGGCAATAAAATAAAACATCCATTTTAGGACCCAGAACTTGGCTAAGAGGTAGAGCATATGCCTTGCACGAAAGAGTCGGGGACACATACTGAGCCAATATCACCAGGAGGTCCTAGATGGGGTAGGTGCTGTCTCCCCACCTTCTCCAGATGGAATCCTGGTGACCATGAGCTTCTACAAGCATGGTTCTGGTATGCGGGTACCAGGACTATTTTCTGAACTATGCAAGCAAAGTGATCAATGGAAAGTAAATGATCTAGTGCTCATCCCTGAAAAATAGGCTTCAATGGTGGTGGGAAAATCTGAGCAAAATATAAATGCCCAACCGAAATGCATCTGGACTGTGCATTTAACTATGGTGCTATGCCGCCCTGGGAGGGGAAGGGTGTCTGTCTCTCCGCCTGTTCCCCCTTGCGGCGACGGCATGGTGCTCTGCATCTTTTAGAGCCTAATGAACAGCCAGGTATGAGGATGCATCAACGAGGCACAAGGAGCCTCATGGGTTGGGGGGGTGGAATCGGCCCTGCTCCCCGCCAGCACAATGCTCCAGGTAGCCACCCTCAAACGCCTCCTCTGACTTCTGAACGACCATGATCCCAGAGGCAAACAAACCAATCTCGGAACCCAGGGGCTTTTGGCAATATCCCTCTAGGTTTATTACTAAAATGTCAGAAAACCAAATTCGCGTGACCGCTATATTGGCCACACGACATCATATGCTCTTCATAATCAGCAATAAAAAACAAATTATCTAATGATGTCTTTTTGGCAGGTCTGAATGTTGGGGGAAATTCCAAATAATAATGTTGGGTCTTT
>JAOXYA010062057.1:0-11855 GCA_028565675.1 Sorex palustris | reverse complement strand
GCACTGGTGGAGGGATGGGTACTTGATCATTGTATAACTGAAACCCAAGCTCAAAAATTTATAAGTCTATAAAAAATGTAAAATAAAAAAATAATAATAATAAAAAAGGTGAAAGAATAGTTTTCTTTTATGGCAAGAAGAAAGTTTGATAAATAAACTGAGTCTCATCAGACCATTCTTCATTAGAGAAAAAGAGAGATCCCAGGAATTTCCAGCAAGAGGGGATATGCTATCAGAGTAAGAAAAATAGGAAAGACCGCTCAGCAAAGTTCACTGAAGAGCTAAAGATGCCTCCAAATATAATTTATTTTTCAAAAGCAAATTATCTTGAAACCCAGTGACCTAGAAACTTATGTTTTGCTGTGTCCTAGCTTATTATTTTCTATTTCTCTGCCCCATAACTGTTGCTGCTCCTTTCCACATATTCCCTCTAGCTCATAATTACCTTCCCTCAAAACTTCTATTAACCCTAGAATCAATCATCTTAGAATTCTGGGTATGACATATTTCTCTGTATTTCAGCTTCTTCCTCAACTACCAATGTAATTTGACTCATTGATAGAGCCATACTTCAAATTTATGTACATGAAATATCTATTTCCCTATGTCTTTTTAAAAAATCTTATAAATTAAATTATATCTTTCCTCCAGGCACAATATTCAGTATTTTTATAGTTTTAAATTTAAGGCACTATGATTCATAAAGTTATTTGTGATTGAGTTCAGGTATACAATGTTCCAACATCAATCCCACCAACCCAATTAACCTTCCTTCCACCAATATTCTCAGGTTCTCTTTCTTACACCTCCAAAGCGTTATGCAGATTCAATGTAATTTCTAGGTATAAATATCAATGGCATTCTCCCAGAAAATAGAACAGTAATTACTAAATTTTGTATATGACCATAAAACTTTACTAATTGTCAAAGTAATCCTGAGTGAACAAAAAGCATGAGATACCATATTCCCTCATTTTGAGCAACTTTATAAAAGTAATAGTCAAAACAGTGTTATACTGCAAGAAAAGCAAGTAAAAACAATGAACTAGGATTGAAATACCAGAAATAAACCCATATGTTCATTTATGGAAAGTATTAAGAGCATTAAATGGAGAGAGCAAAGTTTTTATAAATAGTTCTGGGAAAACTAGTTACCAATAAAAGACTTAAATTAGTACCAGGCACAATAGTTTACTAAAAAAGAGCTGGTTCTATAAATACTTAAAAGAAAACATTCCATAAACACATAAAAACTATCATTCCACAGAAATATTGGTTTCTGTGATGTGTTTGATGATTTGACTCCATTAGCAAGTAAAACAAAAGCAAAAGTAAACCATTTGGAGTACAGCAAACTAAATGGCTTCTTCACAATAAAAGAATGGCACCACATCAGTTTTAGTCTTCATTACATGCCTGGCCCTCAACCAGCATCTGGAATCTAGTAAACAAAAATGTAAGAAATTATATTTTACAAAGAAAAGTCATTTTGTAAGAGGGAGAAGAAACAAAAGAACAATAATCATCTTGTGATTATTATTTCATAATAAAGAAAAATAAAGAACAATAAGAATTGACTTGATTTTTAAAAATTAGTTTTGAAAATTTCCATTTTGTATGTATTTACAAATATTTAACAGATTATGAGGGGCCAGAGAGATAGTATAGCAGGCAGAGCACTTCCCTGCATGCAGCCAACACAGGCTCAATCCCTGGTATCCTATATTATCCCCTGAGCACTGCCAAGAGTAATTACAGAGTGCATAGCCAGGAGCAAACCCTAATTATGACTGGGTGTGGCCAAAAATTTTTTTAAAAAATCAACTAGCAGATTATAGGATGACATAAGAATGAATGAGTTAAGAAATAGAAGAGGGGTTGCAGGGAGAGTATGAGGGGGAAAAATGAATTAGTTAATTCCATATGGGTCAACTATTTAAGACTAGACAGGGCAGTAAATGAAACAATAAACTTCTGCATTCATCTGGTGATTATTATGTCTACTATTGATAAGAAAGGGGGAAAACATATTAGTGCAGGTGTTAATTGATCCAAACTTATTTTTTTAAATGTAGGAGTACTGCTTATCCATTGATTAAGCTCATTGAATTGAACATGAACTCCACATTACTTTTTTATTCAGTATGTTAATTTAATTTTATTTTTTTAAAGAACTTTATTACTATAATTTTTAATCACCGTGCGATACAGTTACAAAGCTTTCCTGTTTGGGTTTCAGTCATTCAATAATCAATCACCCAACCCTCCACCAGTGCACATCTTCCATCACCAAGGTTCCCAGTATCCCCCCCTTCCCATCCTTCCCCAGTATAACCCCCCATCCCACCCCTGCCTCTATGGCAGACAGTCTCCTCCATACTCTCTCTTGTATTGCTTGTTATGAATAGCATAAGATGTTGCACACCCACAAGAGCAGCTGTGTGCTCCTGGAATTCTAAAAATTTAGATTAAGAGTCTGGAGAAATCTTTGCAGTGAGCTGCTCCGTTCGGAGATTCTTTTGTGAGTCTCTGGATCATGGCTGTTAGGGAGCTTAAATAGTAGCTGGGGGCAGTTTGTGGGTGTGACCCCGCCAGTGTCCCTTGAGAATGGCGAGTGGGGGAGGGGGTATGAGAAGGACTGGTCTATCCCCTATCCCTTGAGATCTGGAGTTTGTTGTCACAGAACATGCATACCTGCACTTCTCATAGGGTTCTGGAAGTGGGCGGCCACCGGGTTTTAAGGCGCCTGCCCCCTTCTGAGGCCCCCCAGTCAGCCTGGCTTAAAGTCCCGGGGCATCTATGCAGAAAGCTGCTCAGTTGAGAGATTCTTTTGTGTGTCTCTGGATCATGGCAGTTACGGAGCTTAAGTAGCAGCCGGAGGCAGTTTATGAGTGTGACCTTTCAGGGTCCCTTGGCGATGTGGGGATGAGAGGCAGTTTCAAACTTTTGAAGATCAATTTTATATCACTCCTATAGCACTCACCTCCAAAAACCCCACTTCTAAGAATTTGTTCTAAAACTGTGTATACACAACTATACACTTATGTATATTTCAAATATTTATTTGTATGCATAGTATTATACATTATTTCATATAAATAGCATTTTTTAACTAGAAAACAACAGCACCATAAATGTCCATTAATGGGAGTAACATGTGTATTGTGGTAATCCATACAGTGGCTATTATAATAATTAAGCAATAGTTACCCAAAATGATCATATTATAACTTTATTATTGCATTTTATGCTGGACCCAGTGCCTGGCTGTTTCAGTCGGGGCACCCTGGAGGAGGGCAGGTGAGACTCCTCTCCACCCCGAGGGACCCAGCCCCAGCATTCGAAAACCTCCAGAACTCAACCACTGCCACACTTATGGTCACTCTACACACTTGGGCTGAGCTTCATCCACGAATGGACCTATTCCTCAATCCCACGGCCCCGACACTTCATACCACACCCCCCCCCACATCAATACTCTAAGAGTACCGCACCACATTTGATGGAGTTCAAAGTAGGAAGCAACCAATATTATAGGAAATATTTTTTTACACACACATACATATGTGTGTATGTATGTGTGTGTGTATATATATATATACATATATATATATAAACAAAACACACAA
Source organism: Sorex palustris (assembly GCA_028565675.1). Classification (NCBI taxonomy): domain Eukaryota; kingdom Metazoa; phylum Chordata; class Mammalia; order Eulipotyphla; family Soricidae; genus Sorex; species Sorex palustris. The sequence goes on along the minus strand of JAOXYA010062057.1, from coordinate 8,226 downwards.
GGCTCAAGAACATGTTCTAACTAACAACATGTTAGTGATCTCTTATAGAAGGGCTTAATGGCCCCTGGGTGAACTAAAACAATCTTCGCCCTCTTTCCTCTAAAAATACTTTTTTGTAGCAATTTCAGCAGTTTTTCATAACAAACTATACAAAATATATTATTTCAGTTCTGCTTTGGGGCAGAGATTGGGGTTCGAGATGGAAACATCCAAAATATGGTGGTGGGAAGTTGCAATGGTGGTGGGATTAGTGTTTGAATATTAAATGTTGTGAACTACTTTATAAAATAAAAAAATAGAAAAAAATTTAATTCAAAGTAAAAATGAAAAAAATAATATTGCATTTGATAGTGTGAAAATTGTGCCTCAAATTATATGTAAAAATAAAATATATATTTAAAAGTGAATGAAATATATTTTATATAGTTACATACATTGGGCTGTAGCCACAGCACAGCGGGTCAGGCGTTTGCCTTGCACGCGGCCCACATGGGTTTGATTCTTCCATCCCTCTAAGAGAGCCCAGCAAGCTACTGAGCTTATCCCGCCCACATGGCAGAGCCTAGCAAGCAACCATGGTGTATTCGATATGCCAAAAAGAGTAACAACAAGTCTCACAGTGGAGACATTACTGGTGCCTGCCCGAGCAAATCAATGAACAACGGGAGGACAGTGACAGTGATAGTGACAGTAACATACATTATTACTAATACACATAATATGTTAGGGCTGGAGCAATAGCACAGCAGAGAAGGCGTTTTCCTTGCACGCGGCCGACCCCATCAGCCCAGGTTCGATTCCTCCGCCCCTCTCAAAGACCTGGCAAGCTACTGAGAGTATCTTGCCCGCAAAAGCCTGGCAAGCTACTCATGATGTATTTGATATGCCAAACACAGTAATAAGTCTCACAATGTTACTGGGCCCACTCGAGCAAATCAATAAACAACTGGAAGACAGGGCTACAGTGCTACATAATATGTTGCTAAAAGAAAAAATCAGTTCATGGACCTGTATATGTATTATGATATATATTGTGATCCAAAGCACTGTACAGAACTTTTATACTTATTCATATGTTGATGAGTGTACCTAAGCATTGAAAAGATAAAGAATCGCAACTGAGTTCACTTCTAGGAAATGAAACCAAAAGAAATAAGAATATTTTTATTTTTTCCTTGTGCAATTTTTACTTTATAGAAATTCACAGAATTTTGTTTTCTGATACAGAGGGCTTTTAAATTTTGGAAAACAAATACTGGTATCAACTAACTCATGTTTTCCCTCAGTTCCAGTGCCTCGCCCTGTCCTCACCCTCAGGACTCCGCACGCCCAGGCTATTGTGGGGGACTTGGTAGAGTTTCACTGTGAGGCCCAGAAAGGCTCTCCCCCAATCCTGTACCAGTTTTACCATGATGATGTCTCCCTGGGGAGCAGCTCAGCCCCCTTAGGAGGAGGAGTGTCCTTCAACCTCTCTCTGACCACAGAACATTCCGGAAAATACTACTGTGAGGCTGATAATGGCCTGGGGGCCCAGCACAGTGACAGAGTGTCACTCAATGTCAAAGGTAAGTCAGTCAGCCCTTCCCTTCCAACTCCAGCACAAACAGAAACTGATCATCTCCTCAGCATTTCACAATAGCCTCAACACTAGGTTCCGTGGGGCCATTTGCTATGTGGTATCATCACAGATCATGTGCTATCTAATTAGCCTACTTCTGGGAGTTCTGGGTTTTACATTTAGTTGGTTTTGTTTTGTTTTATCTTCATTATTTTATCAGGCTTTCCCCTGATATTCTGTTGTTTCATAATATTTTAACTGCTTCAGCTGGCCCAGGACAGCTCAGGCTTCCACTCAAAAGTCTTGCTAAAATTTTTCCAACATCACCATGCTGCCCTCTTAGATGTCCTACCTAACCATGTTGTGGGATAACCTTCGAGTTACACCCACTCTCACCTCAGATTGGCACCACACTCAACCTAACTCATTCTGCTATTATCCCATGCTTCTAGTGTCTGCATGATTACTCATTCAACACAAGCCACCATCTCACTCACCAACCGCTTCAGGTCAGTCTCACACTAGCACATACACACACTATTTCACTTATCTGACCAAAATTTCCTCCAATCATGCCTCAAAAGAAACCCCAAGTTATTAATACTTCTACTCCCTCCTATAAAATTACTTCCCTGACTCCTACCACTCAAATTAATTTCTTAATTAAGAAATTAAGACTTGTATTCATCCTATACTAAATCCCTTCTCTTCCTAAAGAGGCTGTGTTCTGATACCCTAGGTCCAGAAAAACATTTTCCTGTTTTAAAATTCTTTACAATGGACAAACATATTGGAACAGTGGTTGCTGATGGTTTTTATCTCCCCTCAGTTCCAGTCTCCCGCCCTGTCCTCACCCTCAGGACATCCAGGGTCCAGGCTGTGGTGGGGGACATGGTGGAGCTTCACTGTGAGGTCTGGAGTGGCTCTCCCCCGATCCTGTACCGGTTTTATCATGAACATGTCTCCCTGGGGAGCAACCCAGCCCCCGCTGGTGAAGGAGCATCCTTTAACATCTCTCTGATGGCAGAACATTCTGGAAACTTCTCCTGTGAGGCTGACAACGGTCTGGGAGCCCAAAGAAGTGAGGTAGTGACCCTCAGTGTCACAGGTGAATTGGTCCTTCCACCAGTTGCAGCATCAAGAACTTATTTCCTTCACCCCTACCAGATGACAGGCAGTGCCAACACTTCTGTACATACTTGGGGCATCTAGCTGCAACAGAATCTCCACTGGGAAGTGAGAATCCTTCCAGCAGTTACTGTTTTGGAACCTGAACCTTCCAGCTCTAAGTTCTAACAGTCTTCTTGACTGATAATAATTCCTTTTGAAAAGGTTTCTTGGAACATAGACTATATAACAATTTGCAATCATGGTACTGAGGGAAACTAAAATTTTTTTCATGTGGGGTTTTCCTGCACAAAAAAAAAGGTTTAGCCATTATCTTGTCCAGATTATTCTCTCATTTATCCCTGAGCGGTTCTCACTCTTGAACTCCTTTAATCACCAGGTATGCAAACATGCCCGACATTTATATATAGCATGCATAGTCTCAGAAGAAAAAGAGCCCACTCTTAATATTGTTATGTGCTTATATATTTACAAGTATATTCATCATTTATTTATCTTTGGTTTTGAACCACATAAATTTATAATTTAGAATAATTTATTATTCTTTCAGAATACTTATTGCTATGATAAATATCAAAAGTTACAAAGGGAAAAACATAGAAAAGTGAAAGTTCCTTTCTACCTGAATTTAGACATTTACATAAACACATACTTCTAAGATATAGCCACTGTGATATCAAGTATATTCTAGAAATATTAAACTATATTATAAATCTAAAGGCATAGAACTTGTAGGACAGTATAATCATATTGAAGAATTATGAAACTTGCATTTTCATTTACAAATACATCTTTAATTTAGATAAGCTGTACATGTATATCTTTCTTTTATTTATTTATTTATTTATTTATTTATTGCTTTTTGGTTCAAGTCTGGCGATGCACAGGAGTTACTCCTGACTTTGCACTCAGGAATTACTCAGGGGACCACGTGGGATGCTGGGAATCGAACCCGGGTTGGCCGCATGCAAGGCAAACACCTACCTGCTGTGCTATCACTCTAGCCCCCCATGTATATATTTAATAGCTTCTCTGTTTCATTAGCCAGTCACCTATGCTATCTCTAGTTTGGGGCTATTATTCAAATTCTATAATAGAAATCCCCAAAATAAGATATTTTCATGCATTTTGTGTTATTACCCCTAAATAAAATAAGATTTCCTTCGTATTTTCTAAGTCAAATTTTATATATCATTTTAAATTTGGTATGTATTGACATTGTCATTCAAGGAAGCATCTCAAATTTTCATTCCCACCTTAAGTGTATCAAGATATCTATTTATACACAACCTCATAAGTGTTGTCATTTTAAGCTTTTCAGAATTGATGAGTGATTTTATTTGTATTTAATTAGTAATGGAATGATAATCTTTGTTTATGACCTTTGAAGTTTTCAGTGACTCATACCAATTTCACACTTTTCTGTCAGATGTTTTTGTACATTGAAAAGTCTTTTGTAGTTTAAGCTCATGATCTTTGTCTGTCATAGGTATTTCAAGATGTTTTCCAAGATTGGAACCTAAAGTTCACCATTTGTTAGTAATTTTTGTTTTTTTATGAATATGATGGGGAATGGAGATATAGCTCAATGATTTGGAGTGCATACTTTGCATGCAGATGACTAGGCTCCATCACCAACAATATATGGTTCTCTTAGCACAGCTAGGGACATAGAGCTAGGAATCAGCTCATGCACTGAGTGTGGTTTCAAAAAATGAAAAAAAAAATACTGTGAACATGTTAGGAATAGCAGCTTCAACTGACATTTTCTCTCTCAGTTCCAGTGTCTCTCCCAATCCTCACCCTCAGGGCTCCCCAGGCCCAGATTGTGGTGGGGGATGTGGTAGAACTTCACTGTGAGGTGCAAAGTGGCTCTTTTCCCATCACATACCGGTTTTACCATGAAGATGTCATCCTGAAAACCAGTTCAGTCATCTCTGAAGGAGGAACATCCTTCAATCTCTCTCTGACAGCAGAACATTCTGGAAACTACTCTTGCCAGGCCATCAATGATGTGGGAGACCAGCTCAGTAAGGTGGTGGAAATTTATATTACAGGTATGTTATACTCAGGCTACATTTGTAAACAAACAAACAAAAAAAAACACATTTTCTCCAAGTATATGGTGAATCCTTATGCTTAGCCAGGACAGCGCTTCTCAAGAGATAGAGCTAGGAGTGTTCCATGTTATTTTCTAAAGCATTCCTAAAGTGATGGTCCTTGAGGAAGATGAGAAGGTTGGTAAAAAGTATTACCAAATATCGTGTTCATTAGCTGGCTGCTTCTCTCATTGCTCACTATCAATCTGAACAAGAGATTCCTCAACTTTTTCAAAATTAATTTTTTAACTGTCATTTATAAAGTTACACATAGTTGAATTTTAGGGATAGAGTGTTCCAACATCAGTCCCACCACCATGTCAATTGCTCTCTACAAGTGTACCCAGGTACCCTCTAACATCATAGCTTACCTCCTTGACAGGCACATTTTAAAGTTTGGATGTTGTAGTTTAGATATAATACTTTATTTTGTTGGCTTTTTTTGTTTAAATATATAGATATACCATGCCTCTACGTTGTCCATGTGACTGAGGTCCCTGACCCTTACCCTGATGTATTTGATCTATCTTTTACTATTCTCCCAACTTCCCAACCCTGCCCAATTTCTTCATTCCCCTGTGTAAGGAACTCACCCACAGAAGGATATGTGTTCAAAGGCTCTCAGGGCAGCTCTCTCTCACCGCCCGAGTTCTGTGCTCTCAAGCCGCTATGTATGGACAGGATCGGGACAGCTGTAGGCAATGGGCAGGCAAAGGAAGAACGAGGACCAGGCTGGTTGCTGATTAGTTACCATTTATTCCATCTCTCATCTCTCCAATCTCACTCATTATTCCTTCCTTGCCCCTCATTCCTTGATCCCTGCTCATCTCTCCTGCTCAACTCTCCCTTGATCCCTGCTCATCTCTCCTATCTCTCCTGCTCAACTGTCCAGGCTGTGTTTCTCAACCTGGGTTCCTCCTCCCCTCTCTTAATTCTGACGCCTGTCTCAATTCTGACTCTAACCGACCCCCATCTGCTTCTCTCTCAACCCCTACTTACATCTCTCCACCTTGCCGTCCAGGCTCATGCTTCACCTGGTCTGGAAGCATAAACAACATAAGGAAGCCCTTTCTGACCGCCCACTGGCAAAATTGCTCTTAAGGTGTTTTTCTCCTTTAGTTATTTTTGTATAGACACAGTAAGAGATACATTGAAGGTTGTAGGGCAGCTCTCCTGGCAACATCTTGCCACAGACTCAGACTACAGCGCTCAGGCCAGATTAATCATCTATAACCCTAGCAGGGTCCAAATATACTTATTACTTTTTGGATCATGGCAGCATTTGTCCATAACCAATCTCTTAACTTATAGTTAAGCATTAGGCATTTTGGCCAGGCCCATCTCGATGCCAGGGTAGCACATAGCTCACTGCTTGCCCTGGGTCCATTCAATCTCTTGTCAGGACTCTGCTTTGGGGGGTGCTAGGAAGTAAGGGCAGCTGAGGCTTATGTCCAGAGAACAGATGCCCAGGAGGAAAATATTATTTAGAGTCAAGTGACTCCCACATAACAGAAGCATAGCATTTACTATTGTCTTCCCGTGCCCATACAAAAAGGACATTTCTCTGAATATACTATACAAAGGAGTTTAGGGGAAGAGAAAAACAATATTTACAAATCAACAGAGCACAAAGAAAGAGGTTACAAATAAACACAGAGGAAAGGAAGCACTGTGATGGGAACAACTCAATAAACCTAAACTACCTAAGGCTATGTTATTCTACATCCCTGTCCGTTTGTCTATACTTTATGGTCAAGGGCAATCTAGTTATACCCACTTTGATACCTTGCACTTCCTCATCCTCATATTTTTAATACTGAAGATAAGTGAAATTATTCAGTATTTGTCCGTTTGGCTTACTTCACATACATGAGAATATTTGTGATACCTCCATCCAAGTTGCTTAAAATTGCATTATTTCATTGCTGCTTGCAACTGAATAGTATTCTATCTTATAAATTTACTTTGGCTTTTTGGGTCACACCTGTGGCTGCTCCGGGATTACCCCTGACTCTGCACTTGGGAATTACTCCTAGCTGTGCTCAGGGGACCAAATGGGATGCTGGGGATTGAACCCAGATCAGTTTGTGTGCAAGACAAACCATACCCACTATACCATCATTCTGTCAGTATTCCATTTATTTATATACCACAAATATTCCATTATCTGCTCATTTTTCTTTGGACACCTAAGCTGATTCCATAGCCTAGCTACTGTGCTTAATTGCAATGAAAAATGGGGTGTGCATGTGTCCTTTTCAATGAACTTTTTGTGTCCTAGGTATAGATAGTGAGAAGTAGAATTTATGGGTCATATGGCAGCTCAACTTTTACTTTTCTGAAAGATATTCATATTGTTTTCCATACGGGTTGAATCAGACAACATTCCAATCTGCAATGCATGCGAGTTCCTAGTTGACAACAGCCCCACCAACACAGACTGTTCACAGTTTTTCTTTTTCATATGTGCCATTTATCACTGGTATGGGATGGTATCTCATTGTTGTATTGATTTGAATTTCCCTGGTAATTAGTGGTTTTTAGGTGCCTATTGGTCATCTGTCTGTCTTTAGGAAAATGTTAATTTCTTCTCATTTTTGATAGAATTTTTGTATGTTTTCCTTGGTAATCTGTGTGAGTATGTATCTTGAAGGTTATATATCTTGGATATTAACTCTATCTGATGTCTTGAATGCAAATATTTTCTCCCATTTAGTTGGGTGTTTTTAGTTTTAGTCTGTATTTCTTTTTCCATATAGAAATGCTTTAGTTTTCCATAGTTTACTTCTTTATTTTTGGTTTTTGTTGCCTTTGCCAATGGACTCATATCGTTGAAAACACCTTTGAGCTCCAGATTGCCTCTTAAATGATGTTGGAAAAACCGAATAGTCACAAATTTTTGTGTGTTGAATCTGTAGCCTAATGGCTGCTTTATTGTTTCTAGGAGCTTTTTTTGTGGACCTTTTAGAGTCTGCTACCTTTTAGAGTCTGTCATCTACTAGTAGTGATAATTTGACTTCTTTCTTTCCAATTTGGATGCCTTTCATTTCTTTTGTTTCCTGTTTGTTAATAGCTTTGACTTTTAATATTATATTGAATAAAAATAAAGGGAATGAGCATCCTGGTTTCATATCTGATATCAGAGTTAATTTTTCAATTTTTCACTATTGAGAATGATACTGGAAGTGAGTTTGTTATTGAAGATATTACTTTCTTGAGAGTTTTTATCATGAATGGATATTAGATCTTGTCAAAAGCTTTCTCTGCATTGATTAATATGATCATTTTATTTTCATCTTTACTTTTATTAATGTGACGTGTTATATGAATTTATTTTCATGCATTTAACCATCCTTACATCTCTAGGATAAACCTCACTTGATGGTGGTATGTGATCTTTTTGATATTTTTGGATTTGGTTCACTAATATTTTGTTGAGAT
>JAOXYA010062034.1:0-11855 GCA_028565675.1 Sorex palustris | reverse complement strand
CAGGAGTAACTCCTGAGTGCAGAGCCAGGAGTAACCCCTGTGCATCACCAGGTGTGACCCAAAAAGCAAAAAAAAATGTATTAGAGATAAGATGGCAACACATTTCTGCATTGGGCACTCTGCTAGGCCAGGGATGCAGAGCAAATGCTTCCCCAGCATCCAAGAAGGACGAGGATCAGAACAAGAAACAGACAAAATCACAAATGCAATTGGGCAAAACAAAACAGAGACCAAAGGCTCCATTCCAATGCAGCAAGGCCAACTAAGCGAGATTGTTCAATGCTGTCAAATGTACTCGTGGAGAAGAATCACACTGCAGCACGCACTTGCAAGCTGGCCCTCACTGCTGTGGGCCCAAACTAGACAGGCTTCCCCAGGAACATGGCTGCAGAGGAGTGTCGAGCCCCAGGAGCAAAGAAAAGGCTCAAGAGGACTCTTGAGGGCTAAGGGAGACCTGGGTGAAACCGGAGGCTGAGACATGCCAGGAGCCAGCAAAGGCCTGTCCCCTCAACACGGCTGTCCGCCAGGGGCCCTGTGACCTTTCACTCTGTGGACAAAGCTGTCCATGGCAGTACAAAATTGGTAATGACTACTGCCGGCCTCTCCCTGACCCTGCACTTGGGTCCAGTTACAAGAAGTCAATACAGACCCAGGGGCTATGATGGATTTCTACACGGGTAGCACGTGAGCATCAGGGGCGGCTGACAGGAGTCATTCCACAAGGCAGGGAAATGCTCTGACCCTCTCCTCATTTGTCTTGTAATGACTTGATCCCATTAGTGGACGAACGAAAGCCCTTTCCCTCCCCTTCCTGGGGGAGAGGAGGGCAAAGCTATCCGGCGCCCCCCCCACACACACACACTCAGAGTGGTCACAAGACCCCGGATCGTGTCCCAGGCCAGCAAAACGCCTGCATCCTCCCCATCTCTCGAGCTGCCCTTCCAGGCTGCATCCCTCTGTCCCCCACAGGCTCCAAGGTTGTGGAAACAACAGGGAGAATTGGGGAGAACTGCTTCGCCTCCCTATACCTGCTCACAGGGAGACTCTAGAAGCAGAAGTCAGAGTCACCATGAAGGGCCATAGAGACCAGAAGAGAAAACCATGCTTCAGCCTGGTCTCCAGCTCTGGAATTAGAATTCTTCCCACAGCACGGGACAGTGGGTTTATTTTGCCCTCCTCCTGTCCAGCGAGGGGCCACAAGGGAGCTGCGACACGGCTGAGCAGGACGGGAGGCATGTGGGAAGCCTTCTCGGGAGCTCCTATGCGTCTGAGCTGTGAGACTCCAGGTCCCAGCCGGGCTGGGCCCCGGCTTGCTGAGCTGAACCAGGGCAAAGGGGCTAACACAGCAGCCTGAGAGGTCATGGCCCCTGGCACCCTGAATTCAATCCCCTGCACAAGCAGAAACGCCCCCCAGTGGCTCCCTCAGCCCCTGGCCCCACCAGACCTTAACATGGGAACAAAGTTATTTCAGCACCCTGGACCAGCCCCTCCGAGCATCTTGGCTTGACCTGCCTGTATCCTGGGAAGCCCCTGGCCCCATTCCCTTACCAATTGGGGATGCTCCTCCAGCTCACCAACTCACCTACATCCTCCACAACGCACCCCGTGCACCCCTGGCGCTCTGAGGACCAGCCAAGACAGCCAAGGCTGGGCAGCAGCTCTGCCCCGAGATGATGATGGAGCAGATGCACCAGCAGCTTTCACTCGTCATCACTTTTTCAAAAGCTCGATGGGAAGAGGCTTTAGAAACATCTCCCGAGGCAGGTCACGCCCCACCCCCAACCCCCCAGCGGTCGGCCCTGCCCTGCTCTCCCCTGCCTCAGGGTGGGAATGGCAGGCTCGGAATGGAGTATCCCTGATCCTTGTGGGAGTCCAACAGCCTTTGGGGTGGTGGGGGACAGTTCTCCAAACAGCAAAGGGGCTCCGCCCAAGGAAGTTTCTTAGTTTGCCTTTAGAGAACAGGTCCCCAGGAATCCACATTAGGGAAGGGTGTTCCAGGGGAAACCTGGCTTGTCCCATGACCCCAGGCAGAGCTACAGGCACTACTGGGGGTTCCCTGCTGGGCAGGGGCAGTTCCTATGGGCCTGAGACCCTCCTGGTCTCCTCCCACCACTCAGCCACTCCAGTCAGCACCGGGCCTCAGAGACTGGGGTGAGGGATGGACCCAATGTGCAGGGAAGGAACTTGAGAGGTACAAGGAGAAAACTGGCCGGGAACCCTCTGGAGGGGTTCCCCCCATTCCCTTCCCTTTTTCCCCAATATGGCTCAATACAGCAGCTTTGCCTTTGGTCAGTGCTGAGGCATTACCCATGTGACATGGCAGGCCACATGGATGGGACGGGGCTGGATTCAGCCTGGTCAGAGGTCTAAGATACAGGAGGCGCCCTTGGTGAGGTGGGGGCTCGGGAAGGAAGACTGGGAAACCAGAAGATGGCGTGGGGAGAGAAAACAGGCTCTTGGGGCTGGGCTTTGAGCTAGGACTCAGGACAACGATGCCTCCAAGTTTAATGGGGAGGTGTGTGCCCAGATGGCCCCTCTCAGAGCCCACAGAGGAGCCCACGGACCGTGGCACCCAAACCCACACTTCACGAACCAAGGGATTTGAGAAATCCTGAGTCTCCTCCACCTGGCCGCCTTGCTCGCCGCTGCCCAGTCCTACAAGGCTGAGGAGCGTCTGGTCTTCTGAAGGTCACAGGGAGTGCCCCCCCCCCATGTGTTCTGGGGCAGACAGGAGTGCCCCAGAGAAGCGGGACAATCTATCACTCAGACAGGCTCTGGTTGTGTCAAAGAGCTCAGCTCTCCACACTCGTCCTTTGCAACTGGGGAATCTCAAGAGCAGAGGCTGGAGGTGGGGCTGGGGACCCATTTCTTTCTGTTATGTAAGTGCATGTGCATGCGTGTATACATGCACATACCCATTGGCAGATCCTACCAGATTCCCTACTCTTTACTGAGCAATCTTTGCCTTCCTCCTTTCGGTTCATTGCCCCACCCCCATCCCCTCAGCGAGGCTCAGGGGTTATTCCTGGCTTTGCACTCCTGACAGTGCTGGGGGAGATTGAACCCAGGTCAGTCAAGTGCAAGGCAAGTGCCCTACCTACTGTACTATCTCTCCAGCCCCCTTGGTTCATCCTTTAAAAAAAATAACTTTTTTTTTAATCTGGGGTGGCTGCACTGGCTGTGTTCGCAGAGCTTATTGCTCATCCTGTGCTCAAGGAAAACTCCTGGCAATGCTTGGGGGACTGTATGCAGTGTCAGGAACCAAACGTGTCGGCCACATGTGAGACAAGCACCTCACTTGCTATACTATCTCTCCAGCCCAGGCCTCCATTCAAACGGTTCTAAAAGTTCCCTTAACCCAGTGAACAGACTCAAGAAGTGAGTCTTGACTGTCCTCTTGTCCCATCAGATCCTTGTTCTCAGTTCCGTTAGGGTGGGAGTGGGGACTGTCCAGTCCACAGCCGTATAAGGTGGTGAAACCCTCTGGTCTGGCCCCTGTGCATGACACGGCAAACACAGATGCTTCTCTTCAGGAGAGGGTCACAGCAAAGGGCAGCGCCAAGATGCCCCTGGCCCACCACCTACATTATAAGACCCACGACAGATTCCCCTCTATCTCCAAATGATCCCAGGTTCCCACTGCACAGGAGTAGGGAAGCCCCTTATGCTTATGAAAGGAGCCACAGCAGGGTCTCTAGGTACCACACCCACAAACCCTCCCTGGGCTGGTGCTGTGCCAGGTGTGCCAGGGGCTTTGCCAGGTGGGACAGTCACTGTCAGGGCTACGACGCAGGTTCTGCTCTCCAGACGGTAAAGATGTGATGGGGCAGGGAGCATACAGGCACTCAGCACAGCCCGTGTGCCGCCGTGAGTCAGGGAAGGCAGGGCAGGGCTTGGGGAGGAGGGGAGGATGGGACAATGTGTCTACAAGGCAGGATATGGGGAAGCTTCCACGAAGAGATGATAGTGCAGTGCCGGGTTGGGGTCCGGAGAGAAGAAACTGCAGCCAGAAAGCCCGGGTCCAAAGCTCCACTCTGCCCTTCGCTGTGACCTGGAGCAAACTGCAGAACCCTCAAGCATCTATGTCTATAAAATGGGCTGGATACTACGAAGTGCTTCAAGGTCACTGTTGAGAGGTCAACAAGTATTGTGATCATAACTGCAAGCACAAAATAAAACCTTTTCAAGTCCCCCAACTTCAGCCTTCTGAGCTGCTTCATTCCCCTGACCTCTCCAACAGGACAAATGGGGACCAGAGCACATGCCGGGTTCAGGCCAGAACCCTGGGAATCGTCAAGAAAAGCAGTATCTGTGTGAGATGAGGACACATAAAGAAAGCAGACAGCTGGGAAAATGTGTCATGAACAAATAAAGGAGTATGAGTCAGGAAGACGTGGATTCAAATCCCAGCTTCGTCACCGCTTGTTCTGTTGTTTCAGATCTTTTCCTCTCTCTCCCTCTCCCTCTCTCTCCCTCTCTCTCTCTCTCTCTCTCTCTCTCTCTCTCTCTCTCCCTCTCTCCCCCTCTGTCTCGCTCTCTCTCGTTTTTTGGCCACACCTGGAAGTGCTCAGGGCTTACTTCTAATTCTGTGCTCAAGGGTCACTCCTGGTGAGGCTTAGGGGACCATATAGGTGATGGGATTGAACCCAGGTCAGCTGAGTGCAAGGCAAGCACTGTAGCACTGTACCCCGCTGTACTGTCTCTGTCTCTCTGGTCTCTGTCTACCCTTTCTGAGCCCAGAGTCCTCATATGCATTAAACAGTCCAAGAATTCTGTAAAAATTAGATGAGAGAACAAAGATAAGAGACAGCACTGGGCTTGGCATAAGAAAGAGCAGCAATGAAGGTAAACAACTGCCCCTCTTTCCAGAGCAAAAGAGTTAAATCTATTTTTTGAGGCACACCAGGTGGTGCTCAGGGGCTATTCCTTCCTCAATGCCTGGGAAGCATTTGGTGCTGGGGATTGAGCTGGATTATGTTCACTTGCTCCTGAAACCATCTCTCTAGCCACACAGTGGCTGGTAGGTGAGTAGACAGGCTGGTGACTTCTGCAGCCAAGCAGCTCCGTTCCTACCCATCTCCCTCCCCTTCCACTCCAGCCAACACCCCACTGTCTGCTCTCAACCTTCTGTGCTTTTAAAATCCAATGCTTAGTTGCATTTGCTGACTGCAGGCCAGGCATTGCTCTAAGTGCTTCAGGTGAGAGGTGATGCTTTTACCGGTCCCACTGCACAGCCAAGGATGGATGCCAAAGCGCAGAGGGGCCAGGAACTGGTTCATGATCACACAGCAAGTAAACCGCCAAGACCCTAGCCAGGCCAGCTCCAGACTGTGCCTGTAACCGCTCACCAACTCTCAGTCCACAGCTTGCCTCCTACCTCCCAGGCTTTATGCCTTCTGCCCACAGGTCCCCCCAGAAAACCTAAGGTGAGCTACTTCTCAATGCTCTGCCCATCCCAGGGCCAGGACATCTCTTTTGGCCTATAAATTTCGCAGATCCAAGGTGTGAGGGCTGAAGTGCCAACTCCCTCTGACCGGCCGGGTTGGGGAGGGATGAAGAGGGGGCGGGCGGGCACTGCTCTCTGTGGCCCCTCCAGCTTTGGAGGCCAGGCCAGGCTGCAGGTTTGGTCCAGGGTTCGCTGCCCTTTCTGCCCTTGCGGCGGCGGAGTGGGCGGGGCCGGGCGGGCTGTGGTGCTGATTGGACAGCTCCCCCTGCAGTGGCGCCTTAAAGGGGCCGCACCTGAGCGAGGGTGAAGGCAGTTAGGATGCCCACTGCCAAGAATGAAAAATCAGAATGTTTTACCCACAGCATCGAGAGACTAGGCATTCTAAAAATAATAACTTTTAGAAAAATAAAATAAATGAAAAATGAGAAGGAAAGTTCGAACTCTTGCATGTGGGTGGAGTGGTGGGTATTATTCCATCACAGAGACAATTTAGACAAATCTTTTTTTTTTTTCTCTTGCTTACTGTGAAACGGGAGGGACATCCTGGCCTCTCAGGAAGAGGGCATGGAAAGCGGCAAATCAGTCATAGTAAAGGGCTGGTGGGTCAGACACAGCACTGCAGTTTGTGGTGCTTAGATTCAGGGGTTAAGGGCCTCCAAGATGTCCGAGTGACTGGTCCTCAGGCTTTGCATGTGGGTGGGAAGCCCCAGTTCTACCCCCAGCACAGCATGGTCCCCTGAGCACTGCCAAGACTGACTCCTGACCACTAAGCAGGATTTAGTCCTGAGTACCATTGGGTGTAGCCAAAGAACCAAAACCCAAAGCGGACTGGAGCGATAGTACAGCAGGTAGGTTCGATCTCCAGCCTTGCATATGGTCCCCTGAGCACCGCCAGTAGTAATTCCTAATGCATAGCCAGGAGTAACCCCTGAGCATCACTGGGTATGCCCCCACCAAAAAAATTCACCAATCCTAGGCCAGAACATCTCATCCTGCTCCTCCCTGTGCAAATCAAACTTGCTCTGTTGCTTCCTAACTTTAGTCTCCTTAGCCTGCTCCTCATTTGTGCAGGGAGATGATAATAATGGAACTTGCTCTACAGGGCTGCTACAAATATGGGCGAATTACAGGCACACTGATGAAAGGCAGTGCCTGGCCCATGGCAAGCACTGAGCAGTGAGCTTCTGTTAACCAGACCATCTCATGCAGCACAATCTCCTGTCTCTGGTCTCTGTTCTGCCACCACGGCCTGCCCGTCCCTCTGGGACCTGTTCCCATCACAAGAATATAAACATGGGCTCCGGAATGTTTTGCCTCTAATCTACATTAGAGGCAATTTTTTCAACTCCTATTTTCAGATCAGAATAAGAGTTGAGGGCTGGTCTGCATGGGTCTGGGGTGGGTGAACAAAGCCCTTTCCCAACACAGCTGGGCAGGAGCTGCTGTGGGAGAGAGGATTCTCTTCTCTTCGCATCTCCTGCTTCGGGGCCTTCCTTGTGGTACGGCTGAGCGGTATGACTGAGCTGCAAACTCCAGGCAGGATGGGTCTGGAAGCCACAGACAGAGGTCAAGGAGGCTGGCTGGAACTCAGGCTTTGCATGTAGGAAGCCCAGGTTCATTCTCCAGTCCAGCACTGCAATGAGCGCTGAGTCATGTATAGCCCAAGAGAACATCCGAATATGCCCTCCAATCCAAAAGACCCAGAACACACACAAAACAGACGCTGGGGTTGTAGTAAAGTTGCCTTACACAGATTAATCCCTAGCACCCCATATGGTCCCCGGATCCCCGCCAAGGAATGATCCCTGAGTACAGAGCCAGAAGTAAGACAGGAACATGGCCGGGCTTCCTCACCCTCCACAAAAAAAGAAAAACAAAACCAGAAGCCACATTCCTTGGCCAAATGCCTTCCTCACCCCCACCCTTTCCCTCTGAGGACAGAGGTGACAAGAGAACACCCTGTGGGTGGGGGGCACAGAGGGCAGATCTCAGACCATTTCCTCCATCAGTGAACTAGTGTGGGGAGAGGAAGGGGGGTCATTCTGTTGGGACATGGGCTTGGCAGAGAAGGTAGTACCCTGAGTCACATGATGGGAAGGGGCAATGGTGGCTTGGTCATTTTGGGGTGGGCCTGTCGGAGTGGGCAGTGTGCTGGTGGGAGGCAGAGAAACTGGGGGAGTGGTGTGGGAGGGTCAGTACTGCAGTACCCGCAAGGCTAGACACTTCTCTTTCTGCCCCAGCACCACCCCGGGACGCACGAATGCCAAACCCTGGGTGGGGAGGGGAGGCCACCCCTGAAAGAATGCAGGACCCTCTCCATGCAGATGGAGCAGAGGGAGAGAGGACAGCAGGCTGAGGGAGAGATGACATCAGGGCTGCAATGACCAATGACTGCAGCAGTGAAAACCGGTGGAGCCCTTCTCACACCCAGGAGTTTCCGAGCTCTCAGGGGGTGTCCCCAGCCCTGCCTCTCTGCAGTGAAACTCCATGAACAGACACACTCCCACCTCCTTCCCAGTCCTGCTCCGTCCCAGCCTCTCCCAGCAGCTGACCTGCATGTCCCTGCTGTGGGGTACGAGGCAAGTCCCCTGGGGGGCAGTTCCCAGGCTCTCAGAGAAGAAAAGGCACACAGAGCTCCAGGGAGCCCAGGGCTGCCCGCTGGGTCTCTGGGCATTTTTCAGATTCCACCCAGCACTGTGCCCTGGCAGGATCCTGACTCCAATCAATTAGCCAGGAGAAATGATTGAGTGTAATGAAAACCAACAGTTTCAAACTATCCCACAAATCACAGGGGGCTGGAGGCTGGTTAGAAACCACACCCCCAAGCTCCCCAAGGGAATGTAGACCCCAGGCAACCCCGGGCACCTCCTGCTCCACTGAATGCAGATGTTGACTTGGAATTCTTTTTGTTGTTGTTGTTTTATTTTTGGGCCACACTCGGCAGTGCTCAGGGCTTACTCCTGGCTCTGAGATTTTTCCTAGTGAGGCTCAGGGGACATATGGGGTACTGGTAATGGAACCTGAACCTGGGTTAGCCATTTACCAGGTAAGTGCCCTGCCTGCTGTACTATGTAGATCCTAACTGGGAATTCTTTTTTGTTTTGTTTTGTTTTGGGGTCACACCTGGTGTGTTCAGGGCTTACTTCAGGCTCTGCACTCAGGGAGCACTTCTAGGAGGTTCGGGGACCAGATGGGATGCTGGGGTTTAAACCTGAACCTGGGTTGGCTGTGTGCAATGCAAACACCCTCCCCTCTGTAGTTCTGAGCTCCAGCTCAGACATGGAATTTTTTTCTTTTTTTTCCTTTCTGGGGCACACCCAGTAATGCACAGAGGTTACTCTTGGCTCTGGAATTACTCCTGGTGGTGCTCGGGGACCATATGGGATGTTGGGAATCGAACCCAGGTTGGCTACGTGCAAGGCAAATGCCCTACTCGCTATACTATCTCTCCAGCCCTCAGACTTGGAATTCTTAATCATAATCCTGGGCTCCTGCAGAGGAGCCCCACAAACAGCCCATGCCCCCGCCCCCCCCCACCACCACCAGGCATCTCTTGTTTGGCTTTCTCCAGGCCTGCTTCCCTAGCAACAGCTTTTTCATTTCAGACAGGCCTGACGATAAGGGAGGGTCAGGAGTGGAGGGGGGCACTGCCATGGACAGATCTCCTGTGGACCCTGAGCCTGTGTGGCCCCCAGGGCAGCTGACCAGGTGATCAGGTCCCCCAGACCTGTCCCTGCTCTCTCACCCACTTTCTGACTGCTTCTGGCCTCCCTGGCACTCATGATGTCCAGACCTGGATAGCATAACTCAGCCTCTGACATACTTCCCAGGCCCCCAAGTCTGGCCACAGGTTGGCTGGGTGGCTCCTGGGTGTGAAAGTTCCAGGCTCAGGGGCTGGAGTAATAGCACAGCGGGTAGGGCGTTTGCCTTGCACGCGACCAACCTGGGTTCGATTCCCAGCATTCCATATGGTCCCCTGAGCACCGCCAGGGATAATTCCTGAATGCAGAGCCAGGAGTAATCCCTGTGCATCGATGGGCATGACCCAAAAAAAAGGGGAAAGAAAGAAAGAAAGAAAGAAAGAAAGAAAGAAAGAAAGAAAGAAAGAAAGAAAATTCCAGGCTCTTCTTTAGTTTGTTTGGTGGTCATATTTGGCGGTGCACAGGGCTCACTTCCAACAGTGCTCAGGGGACCCTAAGATATTGTGATGACACCCAGGTCTCCCGTACACAACCACACACTCAGCTCTATTGCATGGTGGGAGCTGGACACACCACCTGATGGCAAGGTTAGGCCTCCTGCTCAGGTGAGGCCACACAGCTGACCAACTACACTGGGCTCCGTGTGTGTGAGGGCAGTGGTGGGTACGAGGGTTGGGAGCCATGCGCAGCCTAGATTCTAGTGCTAATAGCCCCTGGGGGCCCTGGGTTCCCACCGAAAATGTTGGGTGGACAATTCCACCAGGACGGAGAGCCCCCTGGGCGCAGAGCAGTGGGCATGAGCCTCGCCCGCCCTCGGCGCCTGCAAGTCTCAGCAGAGTTGAGCTGCCCCATGCAAGCCTGGGCCCTGCCAGCTTCCCGTGGAGTCAAGCGAAAATCATCCCAAGGCGCTGGGTCCTGCCAGCACGGCACAGCAACAGCCTATTTATGTGGGAGTCAGGCTCAGAGGAGAGGGCAGGCGTGGCTGCTGCCAGGGGTCCCCACCGTGCCAGGCTGCAGGAGAGAGGGGCCTCACGGGGGTCTCTAAGCTCCCAGACTGCATCGCCCCCAACCCAGGAGGCTGAAGCCCTAGGAGCCAAGGCTGGGGAAGAACCAGCTCTTCTTCTCCCATCATGCCGGACACAACAGGAGGGCAGCTGCCCTGTGCCCTCTGATGCCCCAGGTCCTCCATTCGGGCCCCCCTCAGCCATGCCCTGCGATGACATGCCCACAGTGGCTCTGTGAAGGAAGGAGGACTGGGGGCTGAGCCTGGCTGCCTCAGGTGACAGGACTATCAAGGAGGGTCCTACTGGCTGTGGTGCACTGGAATAGAAGCCCGAGCCCACTGACCTGCCCCACCCCGCCCCACATGACAGCCTTAACTCGGGATACCTCTTGGGGTGCTACTCAGAGTCAGGTTCACTTATCTCAACCAAGTGTTTTTTGTTTTGTTTTTTTTTCTTTTTGGATCACACCAGGCGATGCACAGGAGTCACTCCTGGCTCTGCACTCAGGAATTACTCCTGGCAGTGCTCAAGGGAGCATATGGGATGCTGGGAATCAAACCCTGGTTGGCTACATGCAAAGCAAATGCCCTACCCACTGTGCTATCGCTCCAGCCACTCAACCAAGTGGTTTTGGGCAAGTGTGGTAAGTGTCCAAGAGCTGGCTGTTGTATCTGAAAATGAGGATACCTACATTCCAGTTATTGGAACAGTTATGTTCCTGTTAGCCAGCAATTAGGGGCAACTATTTGCTGATTCCTAGGCAGCTGTTTTCTCCCAAGAAGGAACGGGGCTAGAACCATCCTCTGGACCTCACCACCTCCAGAGCCCATGTCTCCAACACACCAGTGTATGAAGTTAGGGGCATAAACTCAGTCTTAAGGGGTGTGAAAATGCACAATAAATATCACATGGGCAGTGCTGAATAAAGGGCAGTTTTTGCTACCTAGGAAAAAAATGCTAGAGATTACACAGTGCACAGGCCTTGCATGTGGCTGATTGCTAGATGATCCCCAAGCATCACAAAGTCTGCCAAACATTTCCCAGTGCAGCCCGTGAGGACCCCAGCACTGCTGGATGCGGGCCCAAAGTTCAAGCACTGAGCAGATGATCTCGGGTGATCCGCAGCACCATTGCAACCTCTGGCCTTAGCACTGAACCAGGCCTGGTGGGCAGAAACTCACAGAAAGAGGCCCCAAGGCTCCACCAAAATAACAACTGGGCTTTAGTTATAGGACAATGGGGAGGGCATTTGTCTTGCACAAAGCTGACTTGGGTGCAACCCCCAGTACCCCATATGGTCCCTCAGGCACCACTGGGAGTGATCACTTAGAGCAGAGCCAAGAGTAAGCCCTGAGCATTTCCAAATTCTTTTTTTTTTTGTCTTTTTGGGTCGCACCCAGCGATGCACAGGGGTTACTCCTTGCTCTGCACTCAGGAATTACTCCTGACCATGCTCAGGGGACCATATGGGATGCTGGGAATCGAACCCGGGTCAGCAGCATGCAAGGCAAATGCCCTACCCACTGGGCTATCACTCCAGCCCCGCATTTTCAAATTCTTAAAGAAAGGGAGAAAGAAAGAGAGAAAGAGAAAGGAAGGAAGGAAAGAATGAAGGGTGGGAGAGAGGGGGGAAGGAAGGAAGGAAGGAAGGAAGGAAGGAAGGAAGGAAGGAAGGAAGGAAGGAAGGAGGGAGGGAGGGAGGGA
>JAOXYA010062000.1:0-11857 GCA_028565675.1 Sorex palustris | reverse complement strand
AAGCACAAAAATTTGTAAGTCTACAACTGTACCTCACGGTGTTTCACTAATACAAATTTAAAAAAAAAATTCCTTTGGAGGCTGGAGAGCGGGGAAGGCACTTGCCTTGCACACAGCTGAGCTGGGTTCGATTCCCCAGCACCCCATGTGGCTTCCCGAGTCCCCCACTGGAGTGATTCCTGAGCACAGAGCCAGGAGTCAGCCCTGAGCACCGCTGTGTGTGGCCCCCAAACAAACAAACAAAATTCACTGATTCTAGAGGCAAGGAAAACTGGCTGGAGCTTAGCTTAGCGTGCAGGGTTCCTGCCCGAGGCTCAGCACGCGGGGTCCCCCCAAACAGAGCTGGGGGCAGCCTGCGTGCCAAGGGGTGTGCCTCCCCCACCCCCCAATACAAAGCCAAAGAAAAACCCCTTCAGATTGGATTTGAAATCAGCAAACAGCAAAGCTTTCTGGCCTCCTTCAGCCCAGCTGGCTCCCGGCCAACTACAACTGCCTCTTTGTGGTCACTGCGCTGTCAACAGAGGGGAGTTCCCTGGAAGCAGTGAGAAAGGGCGTGTCGGGGCGGAGGGCCAGGTGGGGTGTTCTGGGGTGGGCCCAGCTCTGGGGCACCTCAGGCATTCCTGAACAGCAGAGGCAGTGACAACACAGATGCTTTTCCATAAGGAAGGGCCTGGCAGGGGTGGGTGGTGGCAGTGGAGTGAGGAGGGGGGATGGGGAGGATAGAGAAAGAACCAGAAAGAACCAGATGCCTGTGAAGAGGCTGAGGTTTGGGGTCTGACTCACCACTTCCTGCCCTCGTCCCCCCGCCTCCACCCCTAGCATGGGAGGTGCCATCATGTGGGTTCCATTCCCAGCTCCACTGTCCAACCCACCAGAGGGCTGGTCATCTGCCCCCCACGGCAGCTGGAGCCGTCAGAACACAGAACCTTCTGCGTCGGCAGAGAAAAATGCCGAGAGTCCTTAGCACAAGGCTGGCTGGCGTTCTTGGAGCAGTGAAGAGCCACGAGCAAGCAGGCAGGTGGTGGTGGGGGTGGGGTGTATGTCTGGTGTATGCCCCCGAACCTCGCCTGCGTGGACCCTCGCTCTCCACATGCAGCAGGCAGAAAGCGAAGAAGGGAAACCCAGCTGCAAATCCACTGATGCAGGGCTGAGGTCCTGTTTGTTGTTTCGATGGTTGGTCGTGAGAGAAGGACAAGCGGGAGCCAGACGGGGCGGCAGCAAATGCTCTGGAGAAGCTGAGATCTGCTGAAGGGGAGGGGGCCAGGCCCGAGAGGGAGAGTCTCGAGGTTCTGCAGGGGGGTCTGGGGATCAGGTCCTGGGCACCCTCAAAAAGAAAGGAAACAGGGGCTGGAGCAATAGCACAGCGGGTACGGCGTTTGCCTTGCACGTAGCTGACCTAGGTTCGATTCCCAGCATCCCATATGGTGCCCTGAGCACCACCAGGAGTAATTCCTGAGTGCATGAACCCAGGAGTAACCTCTGTGCATCGCTGGGTGTGACCTAAAAAGCAAAAAAAAAAAAATCAGGCTAGAGAGATAGCATGGGGGGGTAACATGTCTGATCTTGACACAGCAAACTTGATTTTGTCTCCAGCACCATGGATGATCCTCCAAGCACAAGCACACAAAGCTAGGAGTAAGCCCTGAGCACTGCTCGCTAAGGCCCAACCACCCCTCGAAATGAAATAAAAGAGATTAACAGTATAATACTAAAAGAAACAACTTCTACACTAAAGGAATACCAGAAGCAGAGAAGGAAAAAAAAAGGGAGTAATAGTTGGTGGGAGAAATGATATCCAAGAATTTGCCAATCTGAAAAGGCAGACCTGTGCACTAATCCAAGAAGCCCAAAGAGTTTAAAAGAAAATAAAACCAAATCAAGAAATAATAATAATAAGACACACTACATTGAAAATGGCAGGACCCTGGGGCCAGAGCGATAGTACAGCGGGGAGGGTGTTTGACTTGCATGCAGTCAACCTGGGTTCGACCCTCGGCATCCTACATGGTCCACTGAGCACTTTCAGGAGCCGTTCCTAAGAGCAGAGTCAGGACTAACCCCTGAGCATCGTGGGGTATTGCCCAAAAAAAATGGCAAGACTCAAAGAGGAAGACACTTGTAAAAGAAGTGACAGGAGAAAAGACATATAAGGGAACTTCCATAAGATACTCAGAAGATTTATCAAATAAAATATATAGTCAGAAAAAAGGGAATGGTATGTACGCCAATCATACTGAATGAATCAGACATCCAAACAAGCACACTCTACCCTGACAGGTTATCACTTAGATTTGAGGAAGTGATTTTAAAAATAAATTGCAGATATAGAGCAGCTGAGGGTACTCAATACCGCTAAATCAGTTATACCAGCAATATTAAATGATCACGACTATCACAACCATCCTCCTCTTTGAAGAATGTCCATATTGTTTTCCAAAAATCCTGGTTCAGTTGGCATTCCTATCAACAATGAAGGAAAGACCCTTTCTCCCCACATCCACTTCAGCCCTGGTTCTGATTCTTTTGTATATGTGCCAGTCTCTGTGGTGTGAGATGATATCTCATTGCTGTTTTAGTTTGTAGGAGGGTGGTTTGAACAGAGTATTAGAGAACGTGCTTACAGGTCATCACTGTAGGTAGAACAGGGGAAACATTTGTGAAAACCTTGGTGTGAAAGAAGAGTGTAGAGAAGGATGGTGAAGAGAGTGGGAGAAAAATATTAAGACAAGAAGGGTCATCATTCCAAGATTGATTCTATGCTTGGTTGTCTGTCATGCTATCAAAATGAAATACCTCTCCAATTTCTGGAATGAGTGCTTTCTAAACTAGAAGACATTCAAGATAGGCTTGCTTCTGTAAATAAGGCTTAAAATTTTCTTATTATGCTGTAGATTTTCTCTCACCATTATTACTCCCTGCCTAAAAGCTATCAACTCCATGTACTAATCTCTATATATATATATATATAATACATATGGATATATATATTTATGTATATATATATGCAAGTTTATAATGAACTTTTTGTCAAAGTATAGACTACTTTGTAGTTAACAAAGTATAGACAAAGTATAGATAACAGCTAATTTCAGCTGATTGCTAAACTGTTCTCTTATTAAAGGTAAATACTGTTGATACTGTTGATAGTCAAATACAGGTTCTGGGGTGTGAATCAAGAAGTGAAGTGCTTGCTCTGCCTGTATTAGTCTCTGGGTTTGATGTCCAGCACCATAAATAATCAAGAAAAGAAAAGAAAATCAATTCAAGGTCTTACACTTGGAGGAACTGGGGCTTGGTAAGTAGAGAACCATGTGTGCTGGGGTTGGCTACATCCAAAGAAGTTCCTAAACTCCAACATTTCTTGTTTTAGTATCAATGTTTTTGTATTCCTATTTTATATACCTTGGCCTGCCCGTCTGAGCCAGGTTCAATTCCTCTACCCCTTTCGGAGAGCCCGGCAAGCTACCGAGAGTATCTCGCCCGCATGGCAAAGCCTGACAAGCTACTTGTGACATATTCAGTTTTGTAAACATTTCTTGGACAAAAGCAAGTCACAAGTAGAAAGGCTTTCAGAATAATGCTACTAGTTTAAGACTAGTTAAAGGGATTTAATTTGAAAGTCAACTCCTGGCTCATGTGGTCACCCATACTTAGCCCATGAAGCCCTTGTAGGAAAAAACATATATCACCTGTTTTTGCCTCTTACTATTTTTCTGTTGCCTTCTAATTTAAAATATTGAACCCCAAGCTTCAAAAATTGTTTACAATAAAATACTGAAACAATTTTCTCTGCAATGGATGGTTTAAAATTCAATACCTAGTAGTTCTCAACCTCAGTTAGAAAAGCAGCCCTCAAGTTCTCTAAAATAATTTCCTCAAAATCTATTTGACCTTCTTGAGAAAGACTGGTTTGAATAAGTCTTAAGTCTTTAAGGAAAGTATTTGGGGGTAGTAAACATATGTACAGATAGCATGGAACTCTGTGAAAACCTTAATGTGAAAAAAGAGTTTAAGGAGAGGAGAAAAGTAGAAAAGAGTTATTCTCTACACAAGAGATTTAAAATATGTTTTGTGGCCGAAGATGTATGAAGAAGGTGGGAGATGAAAAGTTGAGACACTATAAAGGTGGGACAGAAAATCCTTAGAGTACCTCTTCCTCCTGAATGTTGGTGACTCATGTTGACAATGATATTTTGGCTCCAGAATTCCAGAAAGTTTCCAATTTATTTTTATAAACCTTAATCAGAATAATCTCATATTTTTAAAAATATCCACAAATCTAATAAATTATCAGATTCCTGGGGTTTATTTCACAGTAAGGGAGAAGATTGATCTGACTAGTACACATCTGTCTGTAGCACAGTCGTTCCATTGTTTATATATTTGTTTGAGCGGGCACCAGTAACGTCTCCATTCATCCCTGTCGTGTGCTAGTGTAGCCCAATGGCATATGCTTGCTCCAGGAACCCACAGTGAGACTTGTTGTTGCTGTCTTTGGCATATTGAATACACCCCCAGGAGCTTGCCAGGCTCTGCCACGCAGGTGGAAATCTCTCGGTAGCATGCTGGGCTCTCTGAGATGGAAGGAGGAATTGAACTCAGGTTGGCTGTGTGCAAGGCAAACTCCCTACCTGCTGTGCTATCACTTTAGTCCAGTACCCCTTAGAGAGAACCAAATTAAAATCATCCTGGTTACTTCAGTGCCACCTAAAATTATCACCTTCTCCTACTTTCAAAACTTCACTCTTTACCTTTGTGGTAAAGAAAACCCTGAGGTTTTTATGGTAAAGAAAACCCGGAAATAGAAACTCACATATTTTCCTACTTGAGCTTATTGTACCACCCACACTGACTGCCTAAGGGAACATACAACAACAACAACAAAAAAATTGAGGGGCTGGAGAATAAGTACAGTGAGTAAAACCTTTGCTTAAAGGCAGCCAACCTGGATTTGATCCCCAGCATCTCATATGGTTCCCAGAGCACTTCCAGGTGTGATTTCTGAGTGCAGAGTCAGGAGTAACCACTGAACCAGATGTGGCCTGAAGAAAAAAAAAAGACAATCTTTGACCAGGTTACCTCTCCTTTATTTCTTAGTGTTCTATGGGGCATAGAGTTTGAAAGAAGAACACTGCAAAGACTAGCTTCAGGATACTTTCACCTCAGTTTTTATCAGGAGTATCACCTTAGTCTCCACATCTCACATCACTTCCAACCAAGCTTTTTTAGGGCTCTTTTTCTAGATCAGTGGCAACTGCATTCAAGATATTTTCAAGGCAGAGATGCAGAAATAATTCCTAATTTTTTTAATGCCCCCAGTGCCATTTGTGGCTTAAGAAAGTATTCTTTTGAAAGGCTCTAGGGGATCACATCTTGCTGTATTCAGGGTTTACCACTGGCTCATGTGCTCAGGAATATATGCTGATATATCTTTCAGTGGTGCCTGGGATCTAACCAGTCTTGGCCACATGCAAGGCAAGCACTTTTCCTGCTGTACTCTCTCTGACCCCCACATGCAGTCATTCTTAATAGCCAAACTTATGTGTATATGTGTTTGTATATGTACATAAAATATGAAACCATGGTGACTTCATGCAGTTACAATCTGAACACAAATGAATTTTATTGATGTTGCATGAAAAATTCTAGATTCAGTCCACAGATAAAAGTCACTGGGGACCCTGCTGACAGGAATGTCCTTAGCATGCAGCCAAGCTTTATGGGTCTGTATTTCACAGATGGTCAACAGGTCTTCTCATTACAATTTCAGATCAAGATGCTTTTCCTCTCGCCATCCCGCTATAGCTACACATGAAGGCCTTGGGAACATTTGTACTCCAGGTGAAGATTCTTAGCTTCTAAGACAATGTCTGTGTTATTCTCCCACCTCTCTACACAGTAATGCTTAGATCCCTCTCACCAGTCTAAGTGAGTTACTGGGGTGGGGTGGGGGGGGCGCAAAGGGGTTTCCCAGGAAAGTTTCCCTCTCATTCTTGACAATGTGTAAAATTCAACATAATTTCTAGTTGAAGTCTCGCTTTTCAGGCACAAGATACACTTCAAGAGCAAGGCTCCTATGTTCAGGTGATTTCACTATAAAATTATTTTTAAGCCTAGACTCTAAAATGGAATCAGCTGGGCAGCACTTTAAAAAATGGTCACAGCCCAGTGGAGCCTTCATTGAGGCTGGGTTCCACACATTTATGAAAATGGTTCTAGGAGATTGGCTCAAGAAGCTTGGACTGAGATCTTTACTCCCTGAGAGGAACATCTTCAATTTTACCAGCATCTGCATTTGAATCAGAAGTCTCCTTGGTCCATTCCCATTACATCAGGCTCCAGGGAAGCCTAAACTTCAGTTAAGTTGCCCAGGCTGCAGATTAGAGCTGACTAGAAGCCTGTTCCAGAGAATCAGAGGAGTTTGGAAATCCAGCAAGAGGAGTTCCAAAATTTCAGGTAATTCTGCTGCTCAATCAGGACAATGAAACTCCTTTTAGACAGTTGAACTATGGGAGACTTCTTATGACCTCTGAGGAAAGAGTTGTAGTATCTCAGCAAATCTGGTCTGAATTGGGGAAGAATTACTGAGATTTAAAATTTAGTGAAGAGGGTATGTTCCTGAGAAAGTGGTTTCATAGCACTTTGAGGGCTACTTGTCTTATGATGAAAATGCATATGTACTGAGTATTAAATCTTAGGAAAAATCTGTGTAGGGTAAAGAGATTCATATTTCATTGAAAGCATTAGTTTGGAGTAATTCATGATTAAAATTGAAGGAAGAAGGGCAATAACAAATAATGGGTTAAAAAAATGTGTCATGGGGCTGAATAGATAGCACAGCGGGTAGGGCGTTTGCCTTGCAGGCGACTGACCCGGGTTCGATTCACAACATCCTATATGGTTCCCTGAGTACTTCCAGGAGTAACTCCTGAGTGCAGAGCCAGGAGTAACCCCTGTGCATTGCCAGGTGTGACCCAAAAAGCAAAAAAAAAAAATGTGCCATGGTAGGTGTGTCTATTGAAGGAAAATCTTCAAAGCTCAAATATGGGGGACTTTGAGAGCCAGCAGTCATTTCTGATATGCCAAGAAGGTGACTGGGAAGTATTTTATTCATGAAATAAAATTGAGACTTGGCAGGTTTCTGAGTGACCTAAAAAATTGAAGGGTTAATTTATAGGAAAGGATTGAAGAAAGACGAATTCTTTCCTGCCAAGGAGTCACACCAATCCTGTATGCACCATTTTGTGTGTTATTAAATTGTCAAATCCCTTGAGCTGAACTTAAAAACTTTGGGATTTTGTATTATGGCTGGCTTTAGCTGTCGGATTTTTAACATTTCGGCTTATTCTTTTCACTTTTTTTTTAACCTAAAATGGGAAAAAAGAGCAAGTCAGCAGGCAAACTGGAATGCTTTTCCTGGGGGATAGCAAAGAATTGCAATTGGGAGTCAATAGACTTAGATAGAATCTTAAAAAATGACTGAAAGGAAAGTGTTTTATAGGAAGAAGAAATGAGACAGGTTTTATTTGTTTTGTTTTTAAAGCAGATTATAAGCAAGATACTCTGATGACAAGTTTAATGACTGGCCAGTCTTGCTTCCTCTGTGCTTACCAGGCACCTATCATGTTTGCCTTGAGAATTTCAATATTTTATTGCAAAATATCTTAATTTATACTCAGTGCACAGGAGAGGGAATGCTCCCTGTTTTTTGTTCTTTTATATCCTAGATCTTCCTTCTTGTTTATATTTTGAGGGTCTAGTGGTGCTCACAGGTGAATCCCAGCATAGTTCTCAGGGATCATTCTCAGTAGTGTTCAGGAAACCATGTGGTTCTGGGGATCCAACCTTGACCTCCTTCCTATAAAGCATGTGCTCACGCTATTTGAGTCATTTCCTTGGCCCATGTCTTTCCTATTTTCTTGGTGTGGGATATTTTTCTTGGTGTGGGAATCTCCTAGCTTCTTGGCTTCGTATGTAAATAGAAAATCACAATCAGAAGCCAACTTTTCAAGTTCTAGTACTTTTGAGTTAATTTCTTGGTAGCTAGAACAATTTCTGCCGAAGCAGCAAGCTGTGGATTTTTTTAGGATTAAATGCACTTTGAATTCCTCGAATCATTTGGTTGCATTTTAAAGCTAAAGTATGACTCTTAAAAATGGATGATTTTGACTGGGTTCCTCTGTTTCTAAGAAGCCTTGCTTAGATCTTCCTAAGAGCAGAGGTTGTTAAAAGTCCCTTATTTGAGTCACCAGGAGAGCTTTTAAAACTCCTCATGTCTCTCTAATTATTCGCAGTAACATGGTTGAGGCCCAGACAACAACCATAACAATTATGACAGAATAATGTCTGAAGTGGGGGAGTGGAAAGAACCAAAGGTTCAAAATTTTAAAATCTGTTTCAGGTGCAATCAACTTTGACAAGTACTGCTTTAGAGAAGCTTCCTGAATGTTCCTAGAAGTTACAATGAATGATCTGCCTCTCTGGTTCATCCCTATCTCACTGGGCTTCAGTGACTGAGTCACATTCGGGTGGCACTTTAGAGATAAATGAAAAAGGTTTAAATCCTCTCCTGATAACCCTCTCAGGAATCACTTTGTAATCCAGGTTGAACCTGAGGGGCAGAAGTTTGACACTCTCTAAACAAGCCCTAATTATAAAGGACTGTCAGCAAGTAGGATTCTTTTTTTGAAGTTAAAATAGGTTTTATCTAGAAGTTTGGGGGAAGGGGAGAGAGAGATTGAATATTGCACTCAAGAGAAACATGAGCTTCTCAGAGTGGAGAGGGAGCACCAGTACACATCCCAGTATTAGATAGTAAAGTACAAAAGTACACATCTCAAGGGGATATGCAGACAAGTAGGATTCTTAGAGCCTCTGAGGGATGATGATGGTCTCATTGAATTTCCAGGGTGTGGGGTCAAAGACCAGGGTCTGATGTAGGGAAAGATTATGAAGGGGCAGTCTTGAATATGATGCAGATAAGTATCACTTCTAGTTCAGATACTTGCAGGAGGCATTCTCAGGAAATAAAACAAAACTAAACAATTGTATGTACATTAAATTAAAAAAGCATTTGTACAATGCAGAAAATATCAGCAGTATGAAAGTACAGTCCCACACTCTGCTTCTTAAACTTTTTCCACCCAGGGATAGAGAGAGAGCATTGTGGTCAAGGTATTTGTCTTGCATACAACTGACATGGGATTGATTTCTGGCAAAATATCCCTCTCCCCACAGAGCCAAGAATAATTATTGAACACTATTGTATGGTCCCTAGTCCTCATACCCACAAAACCATTAACCAATAGCAAATTCTTTATGCCTGAGAAACTTTTATATAATCCCAACTACATAGTTATGTAATATATATATCTAGATCTAAAAATTACTCATAGTCTTAAAGAAATCTTAAACTTTTTGTTTTTCACCACACCTGGCTTTGCTCAGGACTTATTTCTGGCTCTTCCCTTAGGGTTACCTCTTAGCAATTTCCAGGAACCATAGTGGTGCCAAGGATAGAACCTGAGTTCACCATAAGCAAGGCAAACACCTTTTCCACTGTACTATTGCCCCAGCCCCACTAAAAAATTTTCGTGACTCCAAGATTCAATTACATGAACCCATATGGGATCCTGACCCACAGTTTAAGCAACTAGGATCTAGTAAATGAGAGAAATTTGCAAAGTATACATAATTAATGTGTTAATAAGAAGGTAAATAAATAACTCATAAATATCAACGATAAAAAATGTGTATAATATATGTATACATATTTTTCCAATGAGGTTGTAAAGGTGATCATCAGAAACATTCAAAAAAAGGATAATTATCACCTATTAGGAATATGCAGATCAAACCACAGTGAGATATCATTTCACACCTGTGAGAAGAGGTTTATTAAGAAAAAAAATATATATATAGGTTACAAGTGTTGGCCAAAATATGAAGAAAAAAGAAATTCATTAGCTGAGTAATGAAGAAGGCAGTTGGTTGTGGGACAGAGGTGGGCAAGTGATGACATTAAAAGACTAGTGGGAATCAACAGAATTCAGATTATTACAAGAGGAGATGGCGAAAGGGTAAATGGGCTGTACTGGGTGGTGGTGGTTGGGGGTGTGTGTGTTTTATTTTCAGGATGAGTATATGGATTTGAAAATGGTTCTCAGGTTTTCTTAGGATTGTGCATATTTTTCAAGTAAAATCACTGAGGTAAGGGACATTTTCTATGTTTCCATACCAAATGAAATTTAAAGTAAAATTTTTTTCATTAAATACTTGCTGTGTAAGTAACTTGATGTTTCTTAGTTATATATTTGAAATTAGACACCATGGGACCATGTAGATAGCTCAAAAGCTAGAGCACATATTTTGCATGAACCAAGGTTCAATTTCTGGTTCTGTATAGATCCCCAAGCACCAGACTGGGAGTCCCTCCCAATAAACAACTATATATATGTATATATATATATACACATATATATGAAATATTTAAGAAAATTAATGTATTTAGGTTTTCTTTGGAAGAAGGTGGCACAGGTCAGAACTATGGGTGAGGGATAAGCCAATGAATTTGATGTGTTGTGATTAATTATTTTGTTTGCAAAGACAGAATTATCACAAATTTCTGGATGACATTGTTAAAAAAATCTGTATTTTGAGAAAGTCTTTCAGGTAAAAAGAGTAAAATAGTACAAAAGGGATTAACAAAATTGGGGGTGGGGGCGTCATATACTCTCTTTGTGTTGAGAGGCTGGTTGTGGTAGGACATAAGTCAGTGAGGGTCTGAAATACAGTGTCACTGCTCTAGTCTTCAGTGATATCTCCTACCCTAAGCCTCTCCTGCATGCCTTGTCAGCTTGCATTACCAAGCCTCCATCTCTTCAGCCTCACCTGCGACCCCAGGTTGTGACTGGTACAATGTTGTGGGGACGGGGAAGGTGAGCTGATGTGTCTCAGACTACTGGGTCATGGAGAACCACATCTGAGACTGAGAAGCATCCCTACCTTGCTGACTCCTTGAATGTCTTATGAGAGCTGAGAGCAGAGTTGTCTCTGTAGAGCTCTGGGTAGATAGGAATCCAACCTCTAGCCTCATATCAAAATACTTCCAGCAGCCAAGAGAGAGGGACTCTTGAACCCTCGGGTAGCTGGTGGTGTGACTCTCTTCCTATATTTTTGGGAGAGTCTCTGAATGGCACATGTGAACAAGAAACTAAATCCCTAGCCAAAGTGGTTTCAGAAACCACTTCCTTCCTCTAGAGAGGGAATCTCTCAGAGCAATGGCCTCTGACCTAGGTTCTCATGAGTACCATACTCATACCAGTCTCTGACGAATCTATAGGGAATTTTCTATCCAACTGGGCATAACAGAGGCCTTCTAGTATTTGACATGTGAGATAGAAGTTTCAATGCCTTTACAAAAAATTTCACTTTTAGAAATATTGCCATTCATTAGTAAACTCCAGGAACTATTAAATCAGCTCGGTTCTCACCAAGCTTATAATGTCCACAGGAAAGCAATATTCATGAGAAGATTGCCTAATTATTTTTAATTAAGATTAGTGATGAGTTGTTTGTAGAAGGATTATCAAATTCTCTTTAAATTCATGACCTGCTTTAGATGCCACAGAGATTTGCTCCTGCTGCAGAGAAGGAAATGGACAGATGTGATCATGGGGGAGCGAATAATATTCAGAGAACCATTGGTTTTTCAGTAGAGTTTACATGTGGGATGACCCAGAAGTGAGCCTGAGGATTGTCAATAGTTAAGGGGGTAAATAACAGATAACAGAACTGGCAGTGGAACACAGGTGTGTGAGACCCAGGGCTGAGATCTCCAAGCCTGCACGGTTTGGGA
>JAOXYA010061978.1:0-11857 GCA_028565675.1 Sorex palustris | reverse complement strand
TATAATCAGATGTGCTGGCTGGGTCTTCTTCACATTGAAATTTGGAAGAGGACCAGGGATGGAGCTCTGAGGAGACTACATGCTCTGCCTGGGGAAGACAGGGTTCAGTCCAAAGCACTGGAAAAGGAAAAAGAGAATGTTTGACTAAAGAAGTGGGTTGGTAGGATTCACAGGAAGAGAAGCAAGAGGCCTGGGAAATCTGTACCTAAAGGATCACAGGAAGCTATGGGGGACCTTTTCTTCCCTGAATAAATGACTTCTACCAGAAGCCAAATTAGTTTCCTAAATAAATTCTGATACATAAAATTCAGCTCACTCTTATATCCCCCGATAGGTCTTGACGGGAGAGCAAAGCTGACTGAGATTTTGCCCAAGGCTCTGGGGTGCACATCTGGAGTGCTTGCCGAGGAAAACCCACACTCAGACGTCCACAATCTGACACAAAAAAAACTGCTCACAAAGTTGAAACTTGGGAGTCTGATCTTGAGTCATTCGTGAAAGCAGTTCAGGGTAACCAGGGGCACGGGTCAGCATTAGAAACTAACTGGGTTCAGGGATGGGGCGGTATTCCGGTGGCCAGAGTGCTTTCCTTGCATACTGGGTCCAACCCATGCTGCTGATATGGGTTCAATCCCTGGCATCCCATATGGTTCCTAGAACCGGTCAGAAATGTTCCCTGACATTTCCCTGACATCCCTCAGGGAGTAAGCCCTGAGCACTGCCTAGTGTTACCAACAAGCAAACCAAAAAGAAAAAGGGAAGGAAAGAAACGAACTGGGCTGGGACCACACTGATAGCAAAGTGGTTAAGGTGCTTACCTTGCTCAGAGCCAACCCAGGTTTGACCCTCACACCACCTAAGTTTGCCTGAGCCCACCAGGAGTGATCTCTGATTCCGGAGCCAGGAGTAAGCCCTAAATGCAGCTGGGTGTGGCCCAAAACAAAACCAAAAAAAGATTGAAACTGAAGAGAGAAAACAGGGACTAAGGCATTTGCCTGGCCTACAGCGGACTTCAATCCCCAGACCACTGTGTACTGTCCCTGGAGCACTGTCAAGAGCTATCACCAGATATCACCAGATAAGTCAGGAGTGCACTAGGAACAGGTTTAGTCAAGAAACCAACTATACAAACACACTAACTCTCTCCCAGTTATGCAGGCCAGAAGGCTGAAACCAGTACTCACTTACAAAACCATAGACAAGCGCAAGAGATTATCCAAAATACTTCAGGAAGAGCAATGCTCCATCAGGTGGAAGAACCTGGAAAAAGATTCCCAAGAAAAGAAATGCTGATAATAGCTCGGAAATGGGCAAGAGACACTGTGCTACTGTCGGACACGGTACTGTCCTATCAGATGGGACAATGGTCTTTCATGTGGCTGACCCAATTCCAATCCCCAGTGCTCCACTGGATCCCCGGACGCTGCTAGGAGTGACACCTGAATGCAAACCAGAAGAAAACCCCGAGCACTGTCGGGTGGGACCCCAGCAAAAAATACATAGCGAAATAAATGAATAAATAAATAAAACAAAACAAACAAACAAACAAAAAACCTAAAACCATGGACTGAAAACTAAACTGAACCTAAAACCATGACTGAAAATCTAAACGTGACTAAAGAGTTGGGAAAGGGAAAAGTAAAATCAAGTAAATGAGGAGGGAGTCAAGAGAGAGCTGACAAACTAGGGAGCCCAGGTAAGGCACAGGAATGGAGACAGCAGCAGATCCATGCATGAAAGCAAGGGCTGGGATAGACAATTACCAAACATCGCAAGTGTTTCTAAAATAAGTGATTGCTTTTTAGCACTACAAAATGAACTGGGCTCATCTCCATTTCCTGCCCTAGTCCTAGAGTTCCGACATTTCTGCAAAGAGCCCACACTCCGGGACGGAAAGGAAACAACACTGGTTAAATTCCCTATTGTTCGGGAGCTATCAGCAAGGGAGATGTATAAAAACTCTTCCAAGCCTGATTATCCAGGAAATTATTTTAAAGGGGTAAAATTCAGAGAGAGAAGGGAGCACCAAATAAAGGGTATTGGGAGCATCCTCCCAGGATGGGAGATGTGTGCTGAGAGTAGACTCTAGACTGAACATGATTGCCACTCAATGCCTCTTTTGCAGAACACGGCACCCCAAGGGAGAGAGAGAACAAAAGGGAATGCCCTGCCACAGAGGTAGGGTGGGATGGGCGGGGGGTGGGGGGGACGGTTGGGAGGAATACTGGGATGAATGGTGGTGGAGAATGGGCACTGGTGGAGGGATGGGTGTTCGATCACTGAATAACTGAAACCCAAGCACAAAAACGTGTAAGTCTGCAACTGCACCTCATGGTGTTTCGCTAGTAAAAATTTAAAATAAAAAAAAAAAGAAAAAAGAAAAAGAGGAGCAATATTGGGGGCTGGAGCAATAGTACAGCTGGTAGGGCGTTTGCCTTGCAGGCAGCTGACCCGGGTTCAATTCCCAGCATCCCATATGGTTCCCCGAGCACCGCCGCCAGGAGGAATTCCTGAGGGCAGAGCGAGGAGGAACCCCTGAGCCTCGCCAGGTGTGATGCAAAAAGGAAAAAAAAAAAAGAAAAGGAAATTATTTTCACTAGAATATGTCTTGCCTAAACTGAGGCTGGAAAAATAGTACAGCAGATAGGGCACTTTCAGTTTACTCATATTCAGTCCCTACTACCCTGTATGTTCCCCCAAGCACTGCCAGGAGTAAGCCTTGAGCTCAGAACCAGAGTAAGCCCTGAACATCACTGGATGGCCCCAAAACAAACAAAGCCTAAACCAAAAAAATATTCCTGACTAAAGGACAAAGTTGAAATATAAGCATAGGTGCCAAACTGCCAATAAGCTAAAGTCAGGTTGTTGATATAATTTTAATAATAACCTAATAAGTCGTATTAACCTTTTTAAAAAGTATTTATCTTTCAAGTATCTAGGAATAACAAATGAAAACTGAAAGATGGGCTATGTTTTTATCATGCAAACCTATATTCTCAATCTTCCAATTGACTTTAAGTTCCTAGTCATCCAAAATCTAAGCAAGAACTTGAAGCTTATGCTAATCAGTTTTTTTTCATTTTACAGAGAAAGAGAGAGATTAGGGAAATAGAAGGGCCAGAGATGAAGCTCAGTGTAGAGCATGTACTTTATATGTATAAGGACATAAGGCTCTCCTGAATTTAGTCTTGGCACTCAAAAAAAAATCCTCAAAAAAAAAAAACCCAGGCAATTGATGGAATAGAGGGACTGAAAATAAGACCAACTTAGTATTATGGGGCCAGAATGGACACAATGGACAAGGGTGCTTGCCTTGTGCACAGCCAACCTGGGTTCAAACCACAGCATCACATATGTTCCCCCAAGCCCCATCAGAAGTGCATTAAACCCTGAACACTGCCAGGTGATATAGCCACTGCTCCCCCCATACACACACATACACAATTATAGTCTGACCCTTTACTTCCCAGGATAATTGAAAAGAATTAACTGTTTATTTTGATTCTAAAAGTTGCATCTATGAGTAGTCACTCTAGGTCCCATGTCTTCAAATATTCTAGTGATGTTTCTTGCCAGCTACTAGAGGCTTCAGTCTTATATCCCCTCCATAGAATGTCTGTACTTGTGTCTTGACAGCAGATCCCCAAAGCTAGCTAAACTCATTTTCTAGGGGTAGAAATGCAGTACCCTTAGGTACAATGAAAATCAGGAATACTCTGAGTTCACTGAAGTTCTCACGTCATGATTGACGATGGATTCATGAACACCACTCGTGTTGCATTTAGATAAAGAGGGGCCATCTGGGTTAATTGCCACATTAACAAGCTACTACATATGTTACTGTATTAATCTGCAGAGTAACCTGGTGAGATGGGAGTGCTGTCCTCATTTCACAACATTTATTAAAAACTAGCTAGTGGTGAAACTGGATTCAAAACTACTGAGGGGAACGAACCTATAGATACTTATTCAAACCTACTAACCAAACTAGGAAGGGAAGGTAATCAAAAAGCCTCTGCAAGTGAGCTCGACATTCACCAGCAAGTCTAAGAACTCCGATTCCTGTGCCTGTGGGCCGTAGAACCTCCAGCTTTCAGAACTAGCTCATATCTTCAAGACCTATACAATTCCAGAACAGCCTGGAAAATTTAGCAGCCCCTCCAAAGATTCAGGTAAACACCCAGCAGCTTTCACAAGACTCGAAATTTGGGCACCTCTAACCCCAAGATGGAAACTTTAGTGAGAGTTTAAACTCCTCCCTGCCTACCTGTGATGCTGGGTGTCAGAGGACAAATTCCTTTGCCAGTCATTGTAGCTTACGAAGAACCTGCATGAAGATGGTGGCTTTAGAGATGAAGGTGAATCCTGTTTTATGATGTTAGGCTCAGAAACCGAGAAATAACTTATAGCAGATCTCGAGTTTATTTTCCTGAGAGCAGCAGCAGCAGCCTCACCTGGGAATTTGTTAAAGAAAGAAATTATCAGGCTCCATCCCAGACTTAGTAAGTCAGAAGTGAAAATCAAAAATCCATAGTTTAACCAAGCCTTCATGTAATTCTGACATACATTAACATTGGAAACCCACTGACCAAAGAACATGAAAGATGATCTCAATATGTTCATATTAACCTTAAATTAACCGCAACAACTGTATGTGTCTAGATTCTGCTCCATAGTCCCTGCCCCCTAATTCTAACCAATGGAGTTAGGTTTATCTTGTAAACATGACTGCTTTCTAGATGCTCTTTTCTTATTCCTTAAAACCTAGGGGGGAATTTGGCATATAGCAGATAAACAGTTATGACCAAATTAAAATTTTAAGTGTTTATGATGGGGGGTTAAAATGCCTATTCATGGGGGATTTTCTTATAAGAAATTCAGTGGCTAGGGCAATAGTACAGCAGGTAGATCACTTGCCTTGCATGTTGCCAACTTGGGTTCAATTCTTGGCACCCCATATCACTATATGCCCTGAGCCTGCCAGGAATGATCCCTGAGTATAGAGCCAGGAGTAAGCGCTGAGCACTTCCAGATGTGCCCCCCCCCAAAAAGAACAAACCAAAAATTTCAATGAGGACCAAGATCCAACAATGACCCACACTACATTCAATATATTCTCATTGCCTAGTGGCTGTAGCAATAGCACAGTGGGTAGGGCGCTTGCCTTGCACGCGGCCAACCCGGGTTTGATTCCTCTGCCCCTCTCGGAGAGCCTAGCAAGCTATCGAGAGTATCTCGCCCGTACAGCAAAGCCTGGCAAGCTCCCCGTGATGTATTCGATATGCCAAAAACAGTAACAAGTCTCACAATTTGTTGTGAGACAGTACTGGTGCCCGCTCGAGCAAATTGATGTATAATGGGAGGATAGTGCTACAGTGCTATGGCAGAACCTATAGGTTTTTGTTTAAACTTTATTTTTTTCCCAGATAATACTCCCATTTCTGTGCTCAGGGGTATTCCTGGCAGTGCTTAGAGCCATGCAGGGAACTGAATCCAGCCTTGAGCCAGCTTCCTGTCCCCCTTCACCCGCCTTTATTTCTAAATGTAATACGTGGCTTATTTTTGTACCTTGTAAATGTGATGCTTGGAGTATTCTAGGGCTTCCTTCATTCATTACCACCGTATAGTATTTATTACATAAACATAACACGGTTTATTTACTTTGGGGATATTACCGACAGTGGTACTATGAATATTCATGTTCTTCTTTCCTGGTTTGTCTGTGCGAGAGTTGCTATAGGGTATAAACTTAAGAACAGAATTCTCTCCTGGACTGGAATAATGAGAGTCCAGCAGGAAGGGTATTTGCCTTGCATGCAGCCAAACTGGGTTCCATCCCTGGCACCTCATGTGATCCCCCAAGCCCTGCCAGCAGTGACCCCTGGACACAAAGCCAGGAGCCAGCCCTGTGCACTGCCGGTTATAGCCCCTCCACCATCCTCTCTCCCCCTGAAAAGAGAAATGACCTGATTCAGTTTTGTATGGTTAGGAAGAAATTTTCAGATTTTGTCAAAATCTTCATATTTCTATGAAGAGCTTTTTTTCAATGCCTTTACCAAGGCATTTCAAATTTATTAGTAAATTATAATCTATAACAGTAAAATATATTTATCTTAGAGGACTTTGCATTTCTTTGTAAACATACTTTGTAAAAAGTAATATAATCACTTCACATACAATACAACTAAGTAGATTGATAATATCATTCATTCTGCTTTCTTTTGTCTTAAATGGTCTTAGAATTAAAACTATGCAAGTCTTAAAACAGATTTGCCTAGAATACAAGTCAGAAGTGCAACACTGTACAAGTGCATATTCATTACCTCCCCTGCTGCTGGCAGAGTTGCAGTTTAAATAAATATGATCCGAAAATGATCTCCTATTTAAAAATAGTAGATCTGGAAGAACATAATAGCTTAAGCTTTCTTACTTGAAAAAGTTACATTTACAAAAAATGTGTGCCTTCTTTAATCACCAATGGAAACTGCTCGACTTCGTGACCATTCATGCACTAATCTTGGTCAACAGAAAAATCATTACTACTTTTTTTGTTTTTGTTTTGGGGCCACACCCAGCTGTGCTCAGGGCTCACTCCTCCTGGTACACAGAGCCCCACATGTGTTTCTGGGTTTCAGTCTGGCACTGGCTACATATAAGGCAAATGACATAACCTCTGTACTGATTATCCAGCTCCATCATTACAGTTTAACAACAAAATTAAAGCATGTGGTTACCAGTGCCCAACAAATAACCCAGTGACATAGGTAAATAGTAAATTAATGTAGCCTCTAAAAACAGCCTGATACAATTCTTTGTTTTATGCTTAGGGCCAGACCTGGCTCAAGGTTAAAAACTATGGATGGAAAACTGATGGAGAAACTTGCAAGACAGGGGCCAGCTGTCACCTGGGTGCTTTTTAGGACTGAAAAACACCCTTCTTTGGGACTGCTGAACATCTTACTCCTTTTTCTTTTTTTAGTTTTTGAGCCACAGTGGGATGTGCTCAGAGACCAGTCCCGAGGGGCTGGGGCAGGGCGTACAGTGGGGCTAGAATTGGTGTTGGTCATGGGCCAGGCAAGTACCTTAACCCCATACTCTAAACACTTTATTGGGTTTTTTTTTCTGCTTTTTATTTATTTTTTTTTCTGGAGGGGAGAGTGGGGCACCACCCACACTCAGCAGTGCTCAAGGCTGACTTCTGGCTCTGTGCTCATGAATCACTTGGTGGGGCTCATCTGGGGTACTGAGGATCAAACCCAGGGTGCTGCATGCAAGGCAGATGCTTACCTGCTATGTGCCCTTCTCCAGCCCCAACATTTTATTCTTAAAATAATTTTAACATCATGTATACAAATAATTGAATCTTTTTTTCCTTCAGACAACTTTTTTGCATTCTTATTAAATTTTCTGTCATGTTTTACAAATTTCAAACACAGTAAGTGATAGCAAACGTTACTGGAGTTAAATAAAATAGCCCCTCTTCTGACTACCAGCTAGTGATGTCTTGTGTCTTGCAAAACTGATAAATCAGGTGCTGTTGCAGGGTTCAGATGGAGCAAATGAAAATAATCTATCAGAAAAACAAAGAAAATGAAACACTGAATCACCCAATATTTTCAAGATTAGTCAATCAATCAATAGCTCCAGAAGTAACTTGAGTTTAACGGTATGATTGTGGATGCTTAGCAATGAAGTAGTACATTCCTTCCAAAAGATTGATGGCCCTTATTTGGTTGCAGACTTTACTGACACAAGAACTAAACAAATCATTACCCCAAGCTTTTATGAAACAACTTATACCTTTCAGAAGTTTAACAGAAAAGTAAGCAACATGCTGCAAATGTTAATAATTACAATTCCTACTTAGGAATAACATAACTGGATTATCCTGCTAGCACTGAAATAACCAATTTTAATATATTAAATGTCATATATTGTGATATAATTATACATTATAAAATACATTTCAAATAAAATATTTATGAAGATCAGTGACGACACCTCAGTGCCTGTAATCTGAAATTTAGTATAATTTCTGGATCATTCTTAGCAAGTGATTAAAAATTAATGTTGAAGTGAAAGTTATTAATACAGTTTATTTAAGAAAATATGAAAAGAATTGATTTTGATGAGAATAATGAAAAAGAAGTGGTTAACAAGAAAATTGCAAAAGTTAAATCCCTAATTGGAGGAATAATCATTTAGTCTGCCTCATTTAACTCATTTGAAGCTGAAGTAGAAGAAACATGAAGATGACAACTTCAAATGAACACAGGACCTTATAGTCTTGAAATTTTTTATCAACAAATAACTTGATATTTTACATTTCATACACTATTTAATCTTTCCATAATTGAATCTTTTCAAAAAACTTTTAAATTTGTCAGCATTTTGATATGAAATTCAAGCTAGTAAAAATGTAAAATACTTTGGATTGTAGAAATGAGAAAATAGGGGCTGTAGGATATTATTGATAAACTCTTCTTTTTTTTGGCTTTTGGGGTCACACCTGGCGATATACAGGGATTACTCCTGGCTTTGCACTCAGGAATTACCCCTGGTGATGCTCAGGGGACCAAAATGGATGCTGGGGATCAAACCCGGATTGGCCGCATGCAAGGCAAATGCCCTTCCTGCTGTACTATTGCTCCAGCCTGATAAATAAATTTTTGATCTAAAGAAATAGCTTTTCAAATAAGATACAGAAATCTACTACTGTAATGTATCATGATGTTTCTCAATTTCGAGTTCTTTAGTTTGCTTAAATTAATCTGTGATATGTCAAGCCAGATGACCAGAGACAACAGAATTTAAATCTATTTATGTTTGGTCTATTTTATTAAAAAATATGAAACCTTTATGCATATACTATTTTCAGACTGAAAGTCATTTTCATTTATTACTACTTGTTACTTTTTTCATTCAGGTTATTTCAAAGTTGAAGATCTTGGGCAGATCTGTAACAGCTGGTTGCAAATTTGATCGAGAAATCTGGTCTAATGAACTTTCTCCTGTCCTCAGTCTCTGGAAGAAACTAAACCAGGTGAGCAGTGAAATACTCAATTCCCAGTGTGGTGAGAAATCTCCACAGGAAGGCGCCATTTTCGCAGGCGTTATTCCTGCCCACATTGGATGGGGCTCCCTTTCCCCACATCCCTGCCTTCACTGTTTGTTTCTGTTCTGTGTGACGTGTGCCACTGTGTGAGGTGATAATCTCACCGTTGTTTGATTTACATTTCTCTGATAAGTGACAAAGCATTTTTCAGACACTTCTTGGTCATCAGTATGTTTTATTTGAGGAAGTTTCTGTTCATCTCTTGTCTCCACTATTATGGGGTTGACTGGGTAGAGTTTTTTTTTTCTATTTTTCCAAAGGCTTTCTATATCTTAGACATTGACTTTTTGTCAGAAGAGTGGTGGAAGTATTTTTCCCAGTCCATGGGGTGTCTTTTCATTCCTGTCCTGGTTTCTTTTGTGGTACGGTAGCTTCTTAATTTGTTTTTTTTTTAAGGAGCTTATGACAATTTATTACATTCACTATTCCAAATCCAAATCCCACCACCATTGGGCTTCCTAATTTTTTATTCCATTTGTTTGCTTTTGCTTCCATTTGCTTGGCCAGTGGCATTGAATCACTGAAGATGACCCTGGATTCAATGTCATGAACAGTTCTGCCTGTTTTCCTCATTATATTTTATGGATTCAGGTCTTGTATGGAGATTTTTAATCCATGTTTGAGTGTGCTTCATGGTGTGAAAACAAAAGGTCTGAGTTCATTTGTTTCACGTTTGACTGACCGGCTTTCTCAGAACTATTTGTTGAAGAGCTTTCTTTGCTCCACTTTACTCTCCATGCATCTTTGTCTGATTAAGTCACCAGATTGTCGAGGGTTTGTCTCTGGGCTCTCAATTCTGTTTCATCAGAGAGTCTGTCCTTAGTACAGTACCCTCCTCTCATTACTATGGCTTTAAAGTACAAAGTAGGGAAATTAACACTATTATTTGGGTCCTTTTTTTTTGATGTAGCTTATGTTGAGTCTGGCTTGCATCTCTGGATTAAATTTTACTATGTCATGATGCATGCTCCACTACCTCCACTATGCATAGTTATTTATTATTTTATGTATTTTATATTTATTATTTTCTGGTTATTTTATATATTCAGTTTGCAAGTATTTTGTTGAGGATTTTTGCATCTACCTGTAGCACAGTATGTGTGTGTGTTTGTGTAGGGATAATGTTGCTTCCTAAAATATCTTTGGAAGGTTTTCTTCCTTTTCAATATTTAGAAAACTTGGGAATAATATATAATCTTCTTTGAATTCTTTGATGACATTCACTAAGACTGTCATTTAATTCTAAATAATTTAATAAGCCTTTGCATTTATTTCTGTGACAGAGGCTCTGATATATGGAACCTGTAAGATAAAAATATTCACTGGACTTGGCCAGAGAGATGGTCCAAAGGCTCGAGTATGCGCATTGCATGTGGGAGACCTGGGTTTGATCCCTCGAACAAGTGATTCCTGCCACACTGGTGAAAGTGGTCCCTAAACACTGCTGCACAGGGACCCTCCTCTCACCTCCAGGTTCTCACCACTCTAGAGTACAAGATCATCTTTAGCTTTGCTTTCTAATATTCCATGACTAATGTTCAGATTAAAATCAAACACATGGACATTTAATCGAAAGCCAGATGAGGCAAGTGACTATGCCTCTTTTCCTGCTCTGTCCACGTTGACTATTTGGCACTGTGTCTCACATGGTTCTCTAGTCTGGGTTTCTGTCCTTGTGCCGCTGTAAATGCCAGGATTCTAGAATCACCTCCTGTGTATTGACAGATTTGTGACGTTTGGCCTTTATAAAATAAGATTATTTGAAACAGGAGGGAATAAATGGCTCAAATTACTTCAGCATTGTTCCTTTTCAGCAACTCTAACATGACATATTATTTGTGTAGAATTCAAACCTGATTCATCAGAAAGTGTCTCCTCCTAATGATCGACAAGGGTCTCCGATATTGTCGTTCATCACTCTTGAGCAGTTTAACGCAATCCGCCTGGTGCAGAGTGTCCATCAGTCTCTTGCTGCCCTCAGCAAAGTCATCAGGGGAACTACCTTGCTGAGTTCAGAAGTGCAGAAACTAGCAAGTGCGTTACTAAACCAAAAGGTGAGCTGGTTCCAGATCTGTGTTTCCCTCACCCTAGTAGGAGTGATGTTCCCATACTGGAGAGTGTCAGGAGTTTCACAACTAGCAGTGACCAAAAACTCAAACGAAAGTTGTAACTGACTAATATAACTGAAAGATTCAGTGGTAGCTAGTAGCCTCTAGTGCCTCTAGTTGTGACTCAGCTGTACCTGTGTACACCGGGGAGGGGAGCACTGTGTGTGCACCTGCATGATATTGTGTGCCTTGGCTAACTGGGATCCTCTTTCAATCGCAGTGTCCTCTCACCTGGCAGAGCAAGTGGGAAGGCCCCGAGGATCCCTTGCAGTACCTCCGAGGCCTGGTGGCCCGAACACTGGCCATACAGGTGAGGCCCCACCGTCATTCTGTGCAGCTGGAAACAGGGGTGCAGACCCAAGGGGGGCTACTCAACTGCCGCTGTGATCCTCCTGATGTTTACTTCTCATCCAGAAGCTGCCGAGCAGGCCGGGGCCAGTGCTCTCCAAGCCTGGTGCCACTGGTGTCTGTTCCAGGCTGCCTCCCTGGCCCCTAGTATGCACTTTGCTTTTCACTGACAGAGGAATTTTGGGTAATAAAATGTACCTGCTAGAGACCAAAACCACAATGAGATATCACTTCACACCACAGAGACTGGCCCATATCCACAAGAACAAAAGCAACCGGTGCTGGC
>JAOXYA010061969.1:0-11858 GCA_028565675.1 Sorex palustris | reverse complement strand
GGTCTCATTCTCCTAAAGAGCCTTGAATATAGCACTTTCTTAAAAATCTCAGGGCTAGGATGAAGGAGACGTTATTGGGGTCTGCTCGAGGCAATCAATGAATAACAGGGGATAAAAAGGAGATAAAAATCTTTGAATCACCCAGCAGGAGTCTGGCCCTAGAAAAAGGCATCTGGCATCCAACAGCTTGATTATTCCTCATTAAGCCTAAAATCTCTTCTACATTGTTAGAAGGGAAAAGTGGACTCCTTCATGTGTCTTCCCAAGATATCTGGAAGGCATGTCTCTTGTGCTCCCATTCAGCGCCACAGAGACCCAGAGAACCTGGGACACCAGGAATGGTAGTGAGGGGGAATTCCAGGCAATGACTGAGGACTGACTCAGTGTGTATGTGTGTGTGGGGTGGGGGGGAAGGCGGCATGTGGCACAGGCCCGGGAGGTAGGGAGCCACTACTGGAGTCAGTAGAGCAGACTCCATGGTTAGTGGCACATTTCAACATTAGAATAGGCTTTTCCTCTTTTCTGCTCTAGGACAGTTCAATTGTGGCAACTTTGTTCGTAAGAGGAATAGTGGCCATATCTTACATACCACTATCGACACTG
The DNA here is from genome assembly GCA_028565675.1 of Sorex palustris. Lineage (NCBI taxonomy): Eukaryota > Metazoa > Chordata > Mammalia > Eulipotyphla > Soricidae > Sorex > Sorex palustris. Next base: position 11,255 of record JAOXYA010061969.1, on the reverse strand, counting down.
GGGAATATGGAGTAAAGCTTCAAGAATCCTCTTAGCAACTTGGAGTTAACAATGAAAATGAACTAGGAGAGGACAAGTGTCAGGCTCTAAATCCACTTTCACTATTATCTTCAACTCACCCTTGCTCCACCCTCTCTCAGTACAGAGCCCTCAGACTGCCAGCCATGTCGCCAGTTCCTGGGAAGGCAACTCAACCACACCTAGAATTTGGTGTTGGAAGGTAAGTGAATATACCTCTAACCTCCTGTCATTATATCTTTACACAGCTGATGTCAGGGGATCCTCTGAGAGTATGTATGTCCTCCAAGGACTGGTGATGTCTTGGACTGGAATCTGTGCTTTGTTATACTAAGCAAGAAGATTCACACAGGAAAAGGTCTTGCTCTAAGTTGGTAGATGATGGGCCATATAATTTTTATTTCCTTCAACTCATCAGCTCTGGGTCAGGAGGAAAAGTCTCCTACTTTCATAGGGTTTGCCTCAGAATTCTTATCAGAAAACACCAAACAGCAGAAGAGTGAATTGGAAAAGAGGTGGAATGAATATTTGCAGAATGATGAGTGATTGGATGAGAGAGATGTTATACACAACCCTGTTTGTACTGCCTGGGCCACGGAGGGAAAAGTATTCATAGGACGCATGCGTATGTGAGCATCTGGATCTGCTTAGCTTACATATTTATTTCCCAACAACATGAGATCATGATGCCAGGATGATTAATGATCTTTTATTTTCTATCATTTGTGTTTGCCTAAGTCTGCAAGTTTGTGAGGGAGATTAATTATATCAGATCTGGGGAAAATGGCATTGGGTGACTTCTTTTCAGTGGTGATCTTCATCATGGAACATTTTTTACCTTCAGCGAGGCTGGAGAATGTTGGAAACTCCTATAGGAACCTTCCAAATTAGTGGCACCTGAGTGCTCAGACATGATTTCAAGGTTCCAAGGTTCCTGCCCTTTAGGAATATAAGGGGGGAAATACTTATCTGATCCTCAAACCAGGAAGTAAAGCAGAAAGAAAGAAAGAAAGAAAGAAAGAAAGAAAGAAAGAAAGAAAGAAAGAAAGAAAGAAAGAGAATTTGGGTTAAAATGATAGTGGCCAGAGTGGTAAATGCAATGTTTAGCACTTTAAAGCATGCGGGATAATATTGTGTGACTATAATGTCATAATGCACCAAACATGGTGTCAATGGACTAGAAAACCTAATTAATATATGGAAATTTCAAGGTTTGTGATATCTCTCAACTCCACTGGAAGTGGAGGCGTGGCTTAAGGGCTGAAGTAACCTTGTCAAGACATCAGCCTTCACAGTCCTCTTGAAAGGAAGGAAAATACTTTCCTCTTGCCCCTTTCCTGCTCAATTGGTCTGTGCACATAGGGTCAAAGGCGCTATGAATCCTACCACATGGGCAAGGTAAGGCTGTCTTATGCTTCACAGAATTGGGGATTGTGGTCTTTGTGCCTAGTCCTGCTTTGCTTCCCAGAGCTGGTTTTGCTTCTGGGGGCTTCCTGGATGAGTGAGCCCTTGGGAGGATCCTTCCTGAAGATGTGATGGTCAGCAGTACCAACTTTTCAGTCTCCAGTGTGTTTGCTTGGGGACATGCCGTCCTCTGCTTCTGGTATCTGGTCTTGAAGTGAGGGTGTACCAGGCAAAAGGAATCAAGAGGCCTGACTCGAGGCCAATCAAAAGAGTCTTTGGCATATGAAGCAGAGCAGTCTGTGTGCAGGTTGTTGGGCAAACACACTCGAGGAACCTGGGGCATCACAAACAGTAAATTGAGGAATCTAAATTGGCCAGGCATGTTCTCTAAAGAAGTTTTCCTCATAGTCTCCACACCAAAGGGACAGTCACCCACATCACCAGATCAGGCTCACCTAAAACATCAGTAAAATACCTGCCCTCCAGACCCCAGACCCTCAGTTATGAGAAAGCATCACCCAGAAAATTATGCTACTGAAAGCAAGGCTCCAGAGAAGAAATATCACTGCCAATAAGGAAAAGCCTTAATATTCTATATAAATGGGAATGTTTTTTCTATTTCTTTCTCTTCTATTCTACTTTTATTATATAGAGGTGCCATGAATTTCTGTGTGTTCATTTTGTAACCCACCACATTACTGACCAAGTTTGTTGTTTCTAAGTTTTTTTCTGTAGAGTCTTCAGGATTTTCTTAGTATCATGTCATCTGCAAATAGTGATACTTTGACTTCTTTTCCCATCTGGATGTCCTTGATATCTTTTTTCTTGCCTAATTGCTATGGCAAAGGATTCCAATACTCTCTTGAATAGCACTTGCGAGAGTAGCGAACCTTTTTTTGTTCCTGATCATAGAAAGGCAGCTTTCAGTTTTCCACATTGAGAATGATGTTATCTGGGGGTTCATGGTAAATAACTTCAATCATATTGAGGGAAGTTCCCATTTTACTGAGTTTTAATCATGATTGGCTGTTGGATCTTGTTAAATATTTTCTCTTCATCTATTAAATCAGGCCCTATGACGCCAAGCAGAAGCCTCACTGGAGTGTGCTGATCACCTACAGTGCCAGTGGCTCTGGTCCCCTTTTCTGAGCCTTGCATGCCACCCTATTCCTTACAATTTCTGAGGCCACTCATCACTTGCTTCCCTGTTGCTTCCCTGTTCCCTCCTTGCCAACACTCACAACAGTGTCTGCTAATGAAAGCTTTAGCCCATGCTATACACCATGCTTTGTCCCTACAAGACCCTAATTTGAGCTTAGGGGACCCGATCAGAGGTTCAGCCACTAAAGCCCACCCCCACTCCATTGGCACAGGAGAAGTTTGCAGAGCTAGTGATGTCCAGACGTACCAACTGCCAGATCCCCATGTCCCTACTGGAAATGGCCAATCAGCACCTCCTCCTGGACGAGGGAGTGAAGAATCAGAATAGCCAAGGGTGGGAGAGGTATGACTCTGGGGGTCCAGGGCTGAGCAGACCTAGAGCAGTCAGTGACTCCCTCCAAAAGCTAATACTGCCATTTCTAGGGTGCAAACAAATGCCTGAGCTGCCTGCAAGAAGGATCCAGGGTCAGGGGAGGCATAGAGACAAACATAGGGCAGCTGGTAGCTCTGCTGTGAGTAGGAGGAACAAACAGGGACCAACACTAGGAGCCAATTTCCACCACTCAAGCCAACTTCCTGCTAGCCCCCAGGAAGGGATGTTCTCAGCCAGTGAAGTACAGGTAGGAATGTGTTATAGACCAAAGCTTCAAATTTATACCCAGTTAGTATGCCATAGAATGCAAGTTCCTCAAGCTTGCATTATACATAGCACATGCACAGAGAAAAACTTTTATTTGTGGGGTGAAATGGTCATACCCGGCAGTACTTTGAACTTACTCCTGGCTCTGCATTCAGAAATGATTTCTATCTGTGTTTGAGTAACCATATGAGATGCCAGGGATCAAACCTGTGCCAGCCACATGCAAGGCAAGCATCCTACCTGCTGTCCTATTATTTCAGAAACTCTGATTTGTAATTTGAATCTCAAATTACTGAAGAACGCATTCAGGTAGTCCAGAGAAAACTGTTAGAAAAAAAGAGGTATTCTATTATTTCTCAAAGAAAACAACAGATTTACTCATATGTATATTTGGAAAAAGGAGTCCAGAAAAATCAAGGACAGTCTCAGTAAAGGCAGAGACGCAAATGGGAACTTGGTTTTAGGTATTGACACATAAGACAAAGGTCATCTTGGTAAGTTAAATAGAAGTTTCTCTTATAAACTGCTATTATTAGAGTGGGGAGACAATTAAAAGTTTGCATGTGGAAACCAGGAGTTTAAACTCAGCATCACATGGTCCCTTAAGCACCTCTAGAAGTAACCCCTGAGAACTATCTGGTATGGCCCCAGAACTAAACATTATACATATATGTTTGCGTGTATATGTGTGTATATATATATATGTATGTATATACACACATATCTATATATTCTCAGGAATGTCTTGTGGTGTTGGTTGACTTACTAACATAAAATGTTTATACGTATTGACTCATATAGTTAATCACCACAACCCACAACAATGCTCAGAGGTACTTTTTTTCACCCCTATTTTACAATTTTACAGATGGAGAAACTGAGGTCAAGAGAAGTCAAATGACTCCCTCAAAGTAACACAGTCGTAAGAGTTTGGAGAGAAAATTCAGAGAGTTCAAGCAGTGTCTGGAGGTTGTATTTGGTTTTGGGGTTCTGAGAGGCTGGACATTGTCAGCAGGGACTGTTCCTCGTGCCATGGATATCATGGCATGGATATCAGTCAGTGGTGTGCCATGGTGCCAGGGACTGAACTTGTGACCTCACATCCCTGGGTTCCATAATAAGAAATTTCAGAAAAAGCAGAATAAAGTGTACAGTTTACTAAAGTGTACAGACACTTAAGTAAAATGATTTCAAAAAATGGGACAGACTGAAAGAAAGCAGATATCTATGGAAGCCTGAAAAAGAGTGAGTCTCCATTCATACCCATTAACCCCCTGAGATGACAGCCAACCTCTGGAAGTTTTTTAATATTCCTGGGAAACTGATTCTAATGTTCTGTGATGTTTGGAACCTCTGATCTAGAGAGCAGAGTCAGGTCAAAGTGTCCAAGATAACTAGGGTTCTATAACCCTTCAAAACCCAAAGAGGGTTACAGAAAAAAATTTAAAGAGAAGCTGTAATCAACAAAAGCAAAACAAGACCCACAATTTATAAAATGAAAATATAAATGACCAGAAGACTTGCAAAGGTGCTTACAAGATGGAGATGCCAATTTTCAGGATAATTCAGATGGAAATATTTATCCCCAATAGGCAAGGATGTGTAATCAAAGCTGTTCATTGAAGCATGTTTTTAAAAACAATTCCCTCCAAATAAATCGTCTTTTTGATGATCTAGTAGTCATCAGTTGATGATTAATAAAGCATACTATGGGATCCATTATTTGGGATAATTAGAACCATGAAAATAAAGATATCAAACTCTCTTTTTTTGGTCTAAAAGCTGTTTACAATATATTTTTAAATGCAGAAAGGTAGATAAAACAACATTATATATGATATTATCTCAATTTTTGATAAAATTTATAACATATCAAACCAAGTAATACTGGCAGCTTTTCCTGAGTGAAGGAAGCAGAGCTATTTTTCTCTCTTTGACCTTTAGCTCCTGTTTCTGTTTTTATAAAAGGGGGAAAGCACAACTAAAATCCCAACCCTAATGAAATCAGGTTGAGGTAATTATAAGTTTCAAAGACACTAGCACTCTAATCCCCAAAACCAGGAAAGGAAAAACACCAAAAAAAAAAAAAAGAAAGCCACAATCCAATAAAGTTAATGAATCACAGTCACTGTCACTGTCCTCCCGTTGTTCGTCAATTTGCTCGAGTGGGCACCAGTCATGTCTCACAACAAATTATGAGACATGTTACTGTTTTTGGCATATTGAATACATCACCTTGCCAGGCTTTGCCATGCAGGCGAGATACTCTCGGTAGCTTGCCGGGCTCTCAGAGAGGGGCGGAGTAATCAAAGTCAGCCTCATGCAAGGCAGATGCCCTACACGCTGTGCTACTGCTCCAGCCCTTAAGTTAATGAATATAGATGCAAAATTTTACAACACAATCTCAACAAACTGAAGATAACAACACAAGAAAATCATCGTGGCCAAAAGGGATTCCTCATAAAGATGCTAATCAACTAATGCAAAATGTAATATACACATCAACAATAACAATAGCAACAACAGAACATTCATAACCATGTCCCACAGATGCTGAAAAAACTTTTGACAGGACTCAACCTCAACTTTACAAAATAAAAAAAAAATCCAAAAAGTAGAGACCAAAGCAACATATATCAGCATAATATTACAGGCTTTGAAGGTATGACAGAACCACAGCCAGTATCATATTCTGTGCTGAAACCTTTTTCTTCCTATGGCTTAGGACAAGACAGATGTCCTTTTTCAATATGTGTTTTATAGAGGGTGTTAAAAATTCTAGCCAGAGAAATCAGGCAAGAAAAAGAAGTGAAAGGAACCTAAATTGACAAAAAAGAAAAAAAAGAAAAATCATCACTGTTTTCAGATGGCAAGGTAATATACATAAAGACTTCTAAAGATTTTACACCTGCACACAAAATTACCAGAAATAAATGACTTAAGTAAAGTACAGGACTACAAACTCAGTCCAAATAAGTCTGCGTTTCTATAGAAAAAATAGAAATTAGAAGAAAGGGAGTGTGTAAAATCCCATTTATAACTACACCAGAAAAGATAAAATACTGGAAGCTAACTAAAGGCAGTGAATAAACTGTGCCTAGAAAACAAACATTTCTAAAATAAAGAGAAGAGACTAGAGACAGAAGTGTCCCCATGTTCACTGAGTGGAAGAGCACACATTCCAATGGCCAGTTACTTTAAGCAAACTCCAGAGTCAACACAACCACGATCAAAATACCAGCAGCAGGAGCGGGGACTGGGACTCAGTGGTAGAGTTCAGACCTCGAAGCTGTGAGCTCCTGACTTCCATCCCTGGCATCACAACAAAGTGTGACCCCTAGGACCACCACTGCCACACACAAAAAAGTGACTCCTAACACTATAACCTCTAGACACAAGAGCAACAAAAATACCAATGGCATTTTTCAAGGAAGCAGCAGAGATTATTTTAAATTAAACAAATTATGTCCTGATCTGACCTCCTTTTGCTAACGTTTCTACCCTAAAAGGGACATAAATATCTAATTAACATGTATAAAATACCCAATTAAAGTGATGCTGTTTTGGACAAAGGTAAAACTCTCACAGCATAGAGTTCCCTGGTTGTTATTTCAGAAGCCAAGAGTCAAATCATTGTAAAGACATTTATTGAGGCACTTAGATACTTTTAGAAATTGCCAGTACTATCCATTTATTCTATTATTCTGGCTTGTAATTTCTTAATTTGTAACTTGATGGAGTTCTCATATTTTGGTCTACTGCCAGACATCTACATGAAGAGCTGAGAGCAGACAAAATAATAAAAAGAACACATTATACTCTTTAGACTTTTATTGCTACTTTTTTTAGCTCTTATGCTAGTATCTTCTTGGAGATTTGGGAGATGAATATAAAGGAACGTTTATAAAGTCAAACTCTAAAATGCACCTAAAATAGGAAGAATGTGATTTGATTATAAAAGTGATGAGAAACTTGTATCACTACAGCATCTGGCCCAGAAGTTACAACAAAATCAATCCATTATAATTATCATTAGTAGAAGAAACCCTAAATCTATCTTGTAGAGGGAAACTCCTCTGATTTTCTGATGGAGAAGCTTATGTTCTTCTGTTAACTTAGATGGGCTTTTCTCTTGGGGGGGTGGTATTATCATATAATACATGGAATGATGTATCTTCAAAAACAGAGTAAATAATATTTATAAGCTTCATTTTGTTCGATATTTGGAGAAAGCACATCTAAAGTTAGAAAACTAAGAAAGCCCAGATATCATTACATAAGAAGATTAAGTTATTAGTATGTTATAGACTACCTGATAAATATGTATTTCAAGTAGACTTGAGAGAGGTCTTATAAGTGGTGTTCAGGGTTCCTGGGACCACTTCCAGCTTTACTCTGTCAATCAAGCTGGCTCAGTGCCAGGACCTGAGTATAAGGCTGGGTTTGGGACATCAGTGTTACTCTGGGGGTGGTGATACAAGGTACTAGAAATTGAACTCATGTCTAGAGCTTGCAAGGCATGTGTCTGAACCCCTACATCTAAACCCTGGCCCCTTCCAACAAATTTACAAATTTAAAAGAAAAAGCAACAATCAAAAGACATGTCTATGAAAATGCCATCACTCACCCCTGGAAATGTGAGTCAACTGTAACAGTTTCAGGGTTTCTAGATTTTTGTTTAGAGTTTCCTAGGGTTCCAGGGAGCATGTAGTCTCAGCGATTTCATCCTCTAGCATCTCTGCCTGCAATCCTGTCTCTGTCTCTGGAGGTTGTTGAAGCCTGGGATGTAAAACTCTTTGGAGGTCTCTGGGAATGCCTCAGAGATGGTCAGAAGCTCAGGACTCCCGGCTGCTCTGGGGCCTGTCCTAGGACCTCTGCCAGCACCATGGGGAACAGACAGCCACGAAGCTGCCAATATGCCAAAGTATCAGGGAATTGATGGAGCGTGCAAGCAACACATACCCAGCTGCCTCCCAAGGGCGCTCTGTAAGCAACTGTGTGGGCAGTGGAATCCTAACTTTGAGGAGTGCTTCCTGAGGGTCAGCACAGCATCCCCACAGACTCACTCAGGAGTAGTTCCTGCTCAGCACATGGCTTTTACTTTGGTCACTGAGGCATGGATGTGAGGTCAGAGGTGAGATGTCCAGAGACAAAAGGCATTACTTAATAATACATACAGTTGCTCTTAGTAAAAGTGTGTGTTAACATACACACACAAACACACATACACACACATACACACAACACTGCCACTCCTGTAAAGAGTGTCTTTTAACTTCCTTTAAAGGTTGTTGAAGCCCAAGATTTAAAACTCTTTGGAGGTCAAGCTGGAGAGGAGGATGCCAACGACTTTCCAGAAGGCTGTGGTTCCCTGACAGTCTCTCAACTAGAATTAGGCCATCAAACTCAGACAGATGTGCATTCTATGCCTGTTCATTTATTTACCATAGTTTAAAATATGGTAAAATATTAAAAACAATTCATTGAAGTTCGCCATATCACATCCGTCCTCTTTTTGAAAGCCTAAACACTTCTCTTGTTTTATTCTGCACCTTCATTTCTTTGTTTTTTATGGACCACATGCATGAAATCATGTAGTGTTTGCCTTTTACTGTGTGACTTATTTTTCATGCAGAGACCCTTCTAGGTCTATTTATGCTATTTCAAAGGGCAAGATCTCATCACATATATTATACATATAAAATGGTTATATATATGTATATATGAATGGCATTCTATTATAGACACAGACCACATCTTTTTTATCCACATCTCTTTCAGAGCACTTAGGTTGTTTCCAGTTCTTGGTTATTATAAATAATGTTGCAATGAACATACATATTCTCTGGGTAAATATCTAGAAATGGGATAACGGGGTCAATTTCTATTTTTAATTGCTTGAAGGTACTTTCATACTGCCTGCCACATGACTGCACCAATCTACATTCCCACCATCAGTGGACCAGCGCTTCCTTTATTTCACAGACTCTGCAAGGTTTGTTTTTGGATTCCTCCTCTGTTATTATTTTGCTGCTCTGTGTTTCAATCCCTACCCAACATCTCTGCCCAGCTCAGATGCACAGAAGGCCAGAGTGGAATCTGAAAGAGCTAGGTTGGCACAAAGGAAAAGAAGGTTGAAGATCTCTGCCACCAAACCAGGAGAACTTCAGGGGCAAGGCTACCTAAAAAGAAATGAAATTATTATGGGAATTTGGAGGCACCACATAATTCAGGCAATGCTGTGGGGATACTAGGGGGTTGTAAAGATCTCCAGCACTGGAATCAGGTGCTGTTCTTGGTGTTTTTTTGTTTTTTATTTCACTTAATTATCTTTTTTTCCAGTTTTTTAGTTTCTTTGGACTCATCCAGTGTTGCTTACTCCTGGCTCTGTGTTCAGGGATACCTCCTGGCAATGCTCAGGGTCATATGTGGCTCTAGAGATCAAGCTAGGATTGGCTACATTCAGCTAGGATTCAGCAAATGCCTTAATCCCTTGATGCCTCTCCTTACTTCACTTGATCTAAGTATGAATTCTGTCAAGTCAGGGCTGTTATCTCCAACCTCACAGCTGAGTCTGACTTTCACAGGATTTATGAAAGGTGTGCACATTTGCATAGTTAGTGAGAATGAAGCCACATTTATCTGCATTTGATGTCCTTGTTCTACTTGAAAGACTGACCAAGAAAGGACGGTCACCAAGGTGCAGGTGGCACCTCCAACTTGTCCTCCTGGGCCAGTTGTCCATCTTGAGCTTCAGCCCTCTGTAGAGCAAGCATCCTCTGTCTGTGGAGAAGATGGACTGGGAGGGTGCAGGCATAGTGATAGTGAAAAGGACCATCCTGATTATGAGAAAGCCCATTCTACGTGTAGGATGTCACAGTCTAGGCAGGAGGGATGGTTGGAACTGTGGAGCTGGGTCTCAGGCAGTCTAAAAAAGCTTTGAGGATCTCCAAAAACTGGATGGTCACAGGGAGAGGTGAGACTTGAAGCCAAGAGCATCTCAGGGCCTACCCACAAAGAATGGGCTTTTCCAACCAAGATAAGATGCAAATCAAAGCTCAGCACTGGAACAGGGCTGAAAGAGAAACTAATCGTCCAACTCTAGACCATGGAGCAAGGTGGAGTCTATAACTAAAGGAGAGTGTCTCTCAGGGATCCTAGAAAAGAAACGAAGCGTCATCTGATGGGAAGAAACAGTAAGCTCAGACACACGAAGCTGATGTTACAGTAAATACAGCATGGTCCAGGAGCAATATGAATGCTAACTCATCGGATATTGCAAAAGAGTGGAATGGCCTGTGAATAACTGAAGAGGATGTTGAAAAAAGACAACGAAATCAGAAAACTCAGATTTGCCAATATAACTCTTCCTGCAGGACCAGAGAGAATTCAGAGCATCGGGCACTTGCCTTCAAGTGGGTTCCATTCCCAGTACCACATATGGTCCTCCAAGAATTGGTAGGAGTGATCCTGAGTACAGAGCCAGGAGTAATTCCTAATTACAGCAGGGTATGGCCCAATAATCCAAATAAATAAACAGGCAAGTAGGTAAATCTTGCTACAGAAATGTTAGCACAAAGTGATATTCAAATGCTCAATCACTTAATTTCCCGTTAGTCGTCGATTTGCTCGAGAGATCAATAAAATAAAAATGGAAGTCAAGATATAAACTTTTACATATTGACAGTCAACGTACTTTGAACATCATATGAAGACCACATTAAGAAGTATAGTCTCTTCATCTGCACTTGTTTGTTCATTGCAGCACTCTTCACAATAGCCAGAATCTGGAAAAAACCTGAGTTCCCAAGAACAAATGACTGGTTAAAGATACTTTGGTACATGTACACAATGGAGTACTATGTAGCTGTTAGAAAAGATGAAGTGATGAAATGTACATACAAGTGCTTCTACATGGAAAGTATCATGCGAAGTGAAATGAGTCAGAAAGAGAGAGACAGATATAGAAAAACTGCATTCATCTGGGGAACATAAAGTAACAAAACAGGAGACTAAAACCCAAGAATAGCGG
>JAOXYA010061960.1:0-11858 GCA_028565675.1 Sorex palustris | reverse complement strand
TCGATTTGCTCGAGCGGGCCCAGTAACGTCTCCATTGGAGACTTTGTTGTTACTGTGTCTGGCATATCGAATACTGAGCAGCCTGAGTGGTTTCTAAAGTTAGAGAACGAAACAGGGGGCCACAGGGAGAGAACAGGGGCAAAGGCAACTGCCTCGCACGCGGCCAACCTGGGTTCGAGTCCCAGTACCCCATAGCTGCTGGAGCCGGCAGGAGTGATTCCTGAGTGAGAGCAGGAGTGACCACTGAGCACGGCCCGGTGTGCGCCACCCTCCCCCCCCCGCCCCCGAAAACCTGTTTTTCTGCTGTATGTAACAAAGCACATCCCGAGCGTTTAGTTCTATAAAATGCTCAAAAGCATCACACTAAAATTCTAAGAAACCACAGAAAAAATACTTGGCTTATGACTCATTTTATTTTGATTCCACAACTGTGAATACGTTAAAAAAAATCAGAAGCTACTTAATGGTAGAACAATGAAAGTCATGCTGTACGAAGCTGATACTTGGATCACTCTAAAAGGAAGAACTCACGTCTACTCCGAATCCATGAATACTAATAAGGTGTCATTCGAACACTACATGCCAAAGTGGGCAGCATTTCCCCCCGCGGGCTGGGGTGGGGCATGCAGGTCTCAGGGGCAGGGGCGCCTTCTGTTTTCGACAGGTGTGCTCAGGTGTGTGTACACCGAGCAGGCCCATGTGCCCTGGAGCCATCTGGCTCCCAAGAACAGACTTTCTAGCTGTCTTTTTGTTTGTTTGCGGGCCACGCCTGACAGTTCCCAGGGCTGATTCCTGGCTCTATGCTCAGGAATCACTGCTGGCCGTGCAGGGGGCACACATGGGGTAGCAGGGATCGAACCCATCCCAGACACGTGCAAGGCAACCCACCACACTCTCCCCAGCCCAAAGGCTTTTTAGTGGGACCTATCTTCTCCAAATGGCATCAAACTGCTTTCTATTGTCAGAATTGTCTGGCTCAGATCACGTTTTCCCACAGAAATGTGCACGGACAGCAACTCCTCAGGATCTCAGAAGTCTCTTTACTTAAATTTTACAATAGAAACAGTCCTAAAGTGGTCGCCTAGATTCTGTGAACAGACAGCTGAAACTCTGAGGTTCAGACTGGAGACCAAGAATATTCCAAGAGCGTTTTTCTGTCCTTGCCGATATGTGCATCCCCGGCATCCCAGCGGGGACGCACATGAGCACTGAGCACCTCCAGGAGAGAGTCCTGGGCGCAGAGCCAGGAGGAACCCTGAGCGTGGGCTGGGTGCCCCCCCCCCCAAGAAAGAAGGAGAGACGAATTAGAATCTCCAGCTATGCTTACGCCACATCGGCACCAGTGTCCTGCCTTCCCCCTTTCCTTCAGATTCTGGGCTAGACCGACTGGGCAGAGTTGGGCCAACACCGATTCCTCACTGGGCCGGGGGCTCGCAGTGGTAAGGGGCACCAGCCAATCCCTTCCCGCCCTTTTCCCCACTCACCCACCCCCGTTTTACTGTTCAGCTTTGGTTGTGGTGGCCACATCTGCAGGTGCCCAGAGACTGCCTCCGGCAAACTGCTGGGGCCAATCCCAGAGCTCCCCGGGAGACCATGCAGTGCCAGAGACAGGACCTGGGCCTCCTGACCAAAGCATGGACGCCACCTTCCCAGGTCCCCAGCTTTCCCTCGTCAACCCCCCCCCAAAATGCTGTCCTCTCAAAAGTTCAGTGTCCAGGCATGCATGACCCCCCGCTCACACCCACTGTCTCTCAACAGCTCCAATTGCAGGCAGTAAGAGAAAAGTATCATGAGCACCCTAAGAGCCTGAACCTGCATCTTCCTGGAGGTATCAGGAATGCATGACGGGTGTCTGGGTCTGGGAGGAAATTCAATGGGCAGAGGATTTCTCTGCATGTAGGAGGCCTAGGTTCCGTCCCGTAATATGGTCCCCAAAGCAGGGAGTTGGGAGGATAGCTCCAGAACAGCGACAAGAATGGAACGGCTGGTCAAAGTCAAAGGTTGGGCCGGAGCGACAGCACAGAGGGTAGGGCGTTTGCCTTGCACGTGGCCGACCTGGCATTCGATCCCCCGGCATCCCATAGGGTCTCCTGAGCCCCGCCAGGAGTGATTCCTGAGTGCAGAGACAGGAGGAACCCCTTAGTATTGCTGGGTGTGACCCAAAAAGAAAAGAAAAGGAAAAAAAAACCCAAAGGTCAAGTCTCACAATTCCGAGGAATGAAAACAAAAATATGTGAAATACAGGAAAAGCGCGCAAGTTCCTTCAACCACAGCCTCAGCGCCCTAAAGTTATTGCATGGATATGTGTGATTCCAAATTTGCGTGCCTTCTGTGCCTTGTTTGGGCAAAACGTGTGCTCAGGACACCCTCCCTGAGGCCTGGCACCTGTTCCGGGTTGGTGAGGGACCACGTGGTTTCCAGGAATCAAACCCGCGGTCTCACACTCGCAAGGCAAGTGCTCTACCTCTGTGCCCTTCCATGACCCAGCACCCTACATCATGCTTTTTAAAGAGAATTACTACATCCAGGGGCGCGGGTTGGTACTGGAATGCTGTGTTCAGGAAACCCTGGCAGGCTTCAGTCCTGGGCGCTGAGTGACAGGAAGCAGTGAGGTTGCTTGCCTTGTATGCAGAGGAGCCAGGCCCGTCCGAGCCGTGCCGGGAGTGACTCCTGAATGCCAAGCCGGGGTGGCCACAGCATCACCCGGTGCGCCCCCCAAAAAAAATTAATGGGAAGAGAGCCAAGGAAAGAATTCTGGAAAAGACAGAGAATTAAGTGATGGGTAGAAGTCTCTGGGAAGCTGTCTCGAGCATGAGTTACGAGAGTTGATCTAGTTTAGTCGGGTGTCCTGTGGGAAAAGTCTTTGCTGAGCATGTTCTCCAGGAAGCTAGCAAGGACCACCGCTGTGTTAGTTCTCTGGACGCGTTCTGGAACACTCCTCTGATTCCCTATGCTGCAAGTCCCTTGCGTTTTAAAGCCCCCCTTGGTCCTTCTGCTCCTCTACGGAACCAATCACAGCCAGGCAGGTGGTCACGGCGCTGTCCGGCCCAGCAGCACCACACCCCTGCACTGCGGCACTGGCCGAGCACCACCGAGATCCACCAGGCGTGGCCCCTGCCCACACCCCACCCTACCCGACACTGCTGGCGAGTGTTTTTCTTCAAAACAGAAAAGCAAATCCAAACAAATGCACACACTATTTATAATTTAAGGGGGGGTGGTGATAGAGAAAATCCTAAAAGAGAACGGGAGAGAGGTGCAGATCGAAGAGCCCCTCCCTCACGCTCAAAGACTGTCAGCAGATTTCGCCGAGACTCGGAGGCCAGAACGAAATAGGAGACGAATACAAAATGCTGAATGGGGGAAACTTCACCAGAAATAGTCCAGCCAGTCGGTTAAGAGCCCAGGGTGGGAAGAGAGCTCGGACAGCAGGTAAGGGCAGTGCCCGGCCTGGGGCCCGCCTGGTCTGACCCCTGGGTGCAGAACCCTGAGCAAAGCCTGGCCACACTGCACGTGGCCCAACACGACGACAACAGTTGTGGGGCAAAGGAGACAGAGCACGGCGGCTAAGGCGCTTGTCCTGCACGCAGGATCTGGGTTCCATCCCAGCAGTCATCCTGAGCACTGAGACACGAGTCAGTCCTGCGCACCTCTGGGTATGACTCCTCCCCAGGCGTGCGGACACATAGCTGTCGAAAGAATTCACCACCACCAAACCAGCCCTCCAACAACTAAGGACTTCCATGAAACGGCCAAGAAACCACACCTGAAAGTGATGCCTAAAAAACATCAAGTAGGGGCTGGAGTGAGAGCACAGCAGGCAGGCGTTTGCCTCGCACACAGTCGACCCAGGTTCAATTCACAGCAGCACCGCCAGGAGTGACTCCTGAGTGCAGAGCCAGGAGGAACCCCTGAGCATCGCCGGGTGTGACCCAGAAAGAAAAAAGAGAGAGAAAATAAAATAAAATAAAGGAGAAAGGAAAAAAGGAGGACTCCATTTCAAGTTCATTGATTCCCTCTTCATCCTGCTAAGTTTAGAGAACTTTGAACTTCAGACATCGTATTTCTTTAGTTCTGTTGCATTTGGGAGCCTGGGAACTCACTCAGTCTCCAAGGGAACACGTCGGCAAGCACTGGGACCTGAGCTCAAACTTCAGCATAGCACGCACTCACCAAGCACCAGTTAACAGCCTGGTGGCCCCCGAGCCCCAAGGCTGCACCGTGGCTCCCAGGAACCTCAGGCAGTCTCCTGCCAGCAGGACTGAGCACTGTGCCACGAGCCCCCTTGGCCAAGTAGCACGAGGAGTGGGCCTCGGGCTCCGGGGCACTGCTGGAGGCAAAAAGGTTCAAAATCAAAATGAAATTTACATGTGGCTCTTCTACAATAGATTTGCTTGTCGCAAGTAAAATTCATAAAATGTCTTCATCAACAGAAGAAAAAGCATTTTATGGGTTTCAGGTGTGTTTTATCTGGGGTAAAGTGTGGCGGTTTCCAAAGAGCAGGTTCATCCTTTTGTCTGTTCTGTCTGGCCCTGCTGGGGACCCCGCCTGGCAGTGCTCAGGGGTCTCTCCCAGTGGGGCCCCAGAAGCCATGTGCTCCTGGGGTTGAACCCCGACCTCCTGCATGCAACAAAGCAAGCACGCCAGTCAGTCGGCACTCTCTGGCTCTCGACCGAGGAATGCGTTCACTTCACCCAAGCTTTTGTCCTTTTCTGGTTTCTCTACCTGGTGGGGACTAGGGGCCACTCCCGGCGCAGAGCTCAAGAGACCGCACAGTGTCAGGGGTCACACTCAGGGCCCCTCGAGCGACCGCCCGTGAGCGAACTCCCTGCTGCCGTCCCAATCTTTGGTGTGAACAGAAGCTCCTTGCGGTGATCCCAGTATTCGAGGGAAGAGGAGGCCAGGCGAGATTTCCTAACACTGATCCTGTCTCAATGTTCATTCTCCTTTAGTCAGCCTTATTAAAGGTTTATCGATTTGAAGTCCATCGTTAAATTCTAAGAAAAGCTGGGGGCACCGCGGGCAGGGCGTTTGCCTTGCACGCAGCTGCCCAGGGTTCGATTCCTCCATCCCTCTCGGAGAACCCGGCAAGCTACCGAGAGTATCCCACCCGCCTGGCAGAGCCTGACAAGCTCCCCATGGCGTATTCGATGTGCCAAAAACAGTGACGACAAGTCCCACAATGGAGACATTACTGGTGCCCGCTCGAGCACATCGATGAACAACGGGAGGACAGTGCTATACTTGAACTCTATAATGGTTAGGAAATGTACTTTGGGAGCAGAGGGGGTACAACCAGTGAGGCGCTGCTTCGCACGTGGCTGCCCAAGTCTGTTCCCTGGACACCAATACTGCCCCTTGAGCACAGAGCCACAAGGAAGTCCTGAGCTCCCCTGGGTGTGGCCCAAAACCAAACCAAACCAAACTATACATGTATGTATTTTTTACATAAATTCAGTTCTTAGAAATGTAAAAGGAAAAGAGGAAAGAAGCACCTATTCTACGAGACGGCTAGCTTGTGTTTAGTCAAGATAAATAAAACGTTTTTCTATTGAAAGTTATATAAGAACATTGACGGCATTTTTAATAGTAGCTCCAAATGGGAAACATCTCAGGGCTTCAACTATCCGGGAACTCTCGCCAGCCGTGTGAAGGAAAGAGTCTGAATTACCGACAGACGCACTCGCAGGAGCCCGACTAGAAACTGATACCTATGGTTCTATTTATATCAAGTCTTCGAATCGATGGAATGAACCTGCAGCTGAGGAGAGGAGCGGCCCTTCTCCCCAGGAGGGGGCAGAGCCGGACGGGAGGAGGCACGTGAGGGGGATTTCAGGTATAACAGAAACGCTCTACTCTCGGTAGACAGGCAGGCTGTATTCACCTGTCAAAACTAATCTGACTGTACAATACCCGTGTGTTCCTGCTTGTAAATTTCACCCATAAAGTAAAAGAGATCTGCCAACAAATACTAAACTCAAGCTAAAGTTAGAGGCATCGCGCTTAATGACGCTTACAGGAGTGTGCGACTCGGAATTGCATTCAAACGTGGAGATGAACACAAGCTTAGCTGAATGTTAATTGCAGAATCAGAATTATGGGTGTGCATAATTTTCTCGGTTTTTCTGTATTCTGGCATTTTGCCTAACAGTGTTGGGTTAAAAACTTGGTCATATGACCAAAATATTCAAAACTAAAAAGCAAAGTATTTTCGTATTTCACCACAGCTACATAAACCATACATTACTGGGCTGGGAACAGCCGACCCTGCAGACTTCAGCATCCCTGCCAGTGACCAGCCATTCAATACACTCGTTTCAGAGCTCCAAACTGTCTCAGGCTCACCTCTGAAACCGTGCAACTTCAAATATAACTCTCACTGCCTCTATTCATTCATCTCTTCCAATTCATCAAGACTTCCAATCCACCAAACCCACACTGTACACCTCCAAAGTCTCTCTTAGAGTCTTCCGTCCATTCCCTGAAATGTCCCTAGCCTCTACTGCAATCAGTTTACTTCTCTGCTTTATTTAAAAAAGCTTTCTTTATTTAGGCTTTGTTTGTTTTTATTATTGAATCACCTGAGATACACGGCTACAAAGTTGCCCATGACAAGGTTTCCTTCCTACCCTGTCCCAGCATCTGCGCTGTCACCAGTGTCCCCGTGGCCCCCAGGCCAGCACCTCACACTGCCTCTGCTGCAGGCCTCCCCTCCCCAGGCACTGTGGTTTACCACGTGGTACTGAAACGTTAGCATGTGTATAATTTACCTCCTTTCAACACTTGGTTTCTCAGCCAACCTCCGCAGTGCTCAGGGGTTACTCCTGGGTCGACACTCAGGCGTCACACTTGGCACCTATGGGCTGCAGGGATGGAACCTGCGTGGGCCACAGGCAAGGCAACAGCCTTAGCCGCTGCTCTGCCCCGCCGAGCCCCGTGTCACCAGCAGACCAGTGAACGCGGCTGCAAAGGTCTGGCCCCACCCGCGGCACTGCACCGCCGTCTCCTGCGAACGTACAAGCTGACCTTTCGTTTTTTGCTTTCCTCAGAGGTGCTCAAGGGCTAAGTCCTGGCTCTGCACCCAGAGATCGCTCGCTCCGGGGGGGCTCGAGGACCCCCCGAGGCGTCCAACCTCGCGCAAGGCAAGCTCTCTGGCCCCACTCCAGCCCTCGGCTCACCCAGCTGGCTTCTCAGCCACACTCCAGTCCCCGGACTCCTTCCTCAGTCCCTGCCTCACTGCATAAGGAGCTTGCCTTCCATTTCATCGCGGCAACGGAGGCTACAAGCACCAACAACCCGCTCCCCATCGCAGATCCGCCCTGATCTCTTCCCCTCCCGTCTAAGAAGAACCGAGGCAGACACTCCTGCCAGACATGAGAGAGCCTAGTGCTGAAAACGCAGGCTCTGACCAAACTACCCTTCCAAGTCTTCGCTCGCTCTGGTTAAATGCAGGCGTCAGTTTACCAGAACCCTGTAAATCAGAGTATATGCTCATGAGACACTGAAAATAGCACCTGGAAAATCATTCAAGAAAGTCACTTGTTTGTTTGTTTTCCGCCACCACCAGCGATGCTCCAGGGACCACACAGGGTGCCAGGGATCCCACCAGGGTCCGAGGCATGCAAGGCAACCAACCCCTGACTCACTGTATCATTGCTCCGGCCCACGGCAAACCCCAATTCTGGTGCTCCTGAGCTTATTTTCTTCTTGCTGAACATTTTCCTGAGTATTCCCTACCAGTTCCTTCTCAATAAGCAAGTGTTCTCAAACACCTTGAATACCCTCCACAACACACAAGCGTCTTTCCCCAGAACATTCCAAGCTTTGGTGTTTGGGCTTGGGGCAACACCAGATGGTGCTCTGGGCTTACTTCTGACTCTGTGCTCAGGGATCCCTCCTGGTGGAGCTGGGAGACCCCACAGGGTGCCTGGATGACACCCAGGGCAGCAACGTGCAAGGCAAGCACCTCTCCACTACACTCCCTCCGGACCACCTCCGGACCAAAAAAATCATGGAAGTCACCGGTCCTTGAAGGTCTTCATTTCTCCACTCACTCCTTTCCCAGTGCTCTCTCCCACATGTTTTTGCCCACTCTCCCCACCCCCCATACCAGCCCTAGTGTGTATTTTAGTCCGAGTTCATCTTTCTCAGTGGCTGGCCCCACTCACTTTCTTTGTATTGCTTCTGCTTTTGAGCCCTTAACTGAGGGTGCTCAGTAGCTGGTCCCAGCTCTGTGCAGGGACCGTGTGACTGCAGAGTGAGCTGGGACCCCACCCCCCAGGCAAAGCCCCTCAGGTTCCTATCTCTCCAGGTCCCTGTTGCTTTCCTTAAAGACCACCCCGGTGATGCATCTGACGTACAGTGAACAGGACCGACGTGAGCTATGCCAGCTGAGAAATCTGAACATACATACACACAGCTGAAACTACGGGCACAATCGAGACAAACGAGCATAAATGCCCCTGAACAACTACTGATCTTTTTTCGTATAAACAGAATAGAGAACATGATTTTTTTCAGAGTCTGGATTCTCTTATTTGTCTGAAGTATTCAGAGATTCAGTTACGTTGGCACATGCGGCAACACTTAAGTGGCATCACAAAATCACAACCTACTCATTTACCTGCTGACGGATATTCGAGCGATTTCCAAATTCTGCTGAACAGAGCTGCCACAAAGTCACTTTTTAGCCTGTGTAGATACCCACTTCTCTATTCTTCTGACTTGGCTTCTGCGAGTCTTAACTCTGTTCTGCCTGGTAGCAACAGCTGCCAGCTCAATTAGCCACCTCAACAACCAAAGGGCCTTTTAAATCACCACATCCCAGTTGCACCACATATGCCCGACCGCTTCTCTGCGCACTCCCCGCCCGGACCAAAGGACAAACACCTCGGGCCCTGCCTGCTCTCAAGCACTCGGTTCACCGACCGATCGTGCCGATTCTGCCCGCAAAACATCCTCAAACAAACCCCATCTCCCCAATTCAGTCCCAGGGCAAAAGCCCCCTCCCCTGAAGCGGAACCGAAGGCTAGACTACGAGCCCCTCCTGTGGCTTCTCTCCTCAGGCCCGGTCTCACTCTCCTCCAGCTCATCTTTCATTCTGCGGTCCAGTGAGTTTCCCAAAACCAAAACACGACGCCACTCCCCCATTCATTCAAAATTCGTGAGGCTGATCATCACAGCCGTCTCACAGGCAGGTTCCACCCCTCCCAGGGGCTGGGAGCCCAGCAGGTAAGGCGACTTGCCTCACACACAGCCGACCCGGGTCCTATCCCTAGCACCAGCAGGAGGAAACCCTGAGCACAGGCCGGTGTGGGTTAAAAACACAAGAACAAAAGGGCGGGAACTCTTCAATGGCCCCTATTACCTGTAGACAGTTCCAACTCCCGGCTGGCACCGGGGCCCAGCACACATGGCGGCCCCAGACCCACGGGAGTGGTCCCGAGCCAGGAACCAGCTCTGAGCACAGCAGGCTGGGAACCCAAACAACAACAACAACTAAACCAAGCCAGTGGCCTCTGCACGCTCTCCCGCACTGCGTCCACAGCATTCCCATTTGGGCACTGTGGGAGACCGTCGCTTATCTTTTGATCTTCGGTGGAGGACAAGGGCTGGCGCAGGTCTGATCGGCGGGTGCCCCGGGTAAGGCCTGAGCTGGCAGACGCAGCAGGACAGTCTGGCCACGCGGGGGAAGAGCAGGGGTTCAATCTGGCTTACGCGCATAAAACGGGGACGTTTCCGGCAGGCAATCCACAGAACCAAACCTGCCGAGACCACTGCAGAAACGGCCCCTCCCATTCTCCAGCCCAACAGACGACCGGGGCGCTGACAGAACATATTCAGAGGTACCCTAACTTCTGAAGTGTGAAGAACAGAAAAGGGCGAAAGGCAGAGAGTTTAGTTGAGGGGCGATCACGGGGGCGCACGCTCTGCCTTGTTGGCCCCACAGAGACCCCCCCGGGCGCCACCAGGAACCCCCACGCCAGCAGAGAGCCGGGAACAGTCCCTGGGCACTGCCAGGTCGGGCCAAAACTAAAAACAAAAAGAAGCGACCGCAACAGTCTGGACAGAAGGAACGAGAGCAGTTAAATCGGAAAGAACAGATGAAGAGAACACTGTCCAGGGGAAACGGATCACTTCCCTGGACGTGGCGGAAACGCGGGGATGCCCTCTGTCACGGCCCGGCCGGGGCAGCCGACACAGCCGTAAGCCAAGCGGGCGAACACGGAGCGGTTAGGGGCCAGCAGGGGTTCTGACCTGGGCAGACCCTCGCCTGCTCACCCGCACTCTAGTGCCCACCAGGTGTCAGTCACACCATTCGTGGAAGCAAAAATGAGGGTGAATGATCATTCCTGTTCTCGTGAGAATTTACACGGAACGCCCAACCTAGCTGGGAAGGTGAGGGATGAACACCAAAGTCTTAAACTCCACCAGTACTGCGGCCTGTCCACGCAGTCCCAAAGGGCTGAGCAGAGCTGCGGCCAAGGGAGTGCAGAGGATGCCTACGGCAAGGACTGGCAGAGGGTGGGCCAGGGAGGGTCGTCCACAGCGCAGTGGGCTCCCTGCACCCAGTGCCCGAAGCCTCGGGAGCCCGGGAGACAGCTCGCCGGCGGGCAACGACGAGCAGCACTGTACCCGGCACACGGGACCTATTTCAACCTCAGCTTCTGAGCATTAGCCACCCTTCAAGACAAAAGTGGGGAAAAAGTAAATAAAAGCGGGAGAACTTGGCCCGACCAGCTCGACTGCCTGCAGCAGTATCTCTGCGGGGGACACAAGCGGGTCTCCCAGTGCGCCCCTTGGCCACACTGAGAGCCGGGCAGGAGCGGACAGAGCAGGAGGAGAGAGATTCCTTCCTGTCCCGAGAAGAGGGAAGGGCTGGGAGGCGGCTTGGTGGCGGAGGGCGCCTGCCTGCACGTTAGACTATTGGATGGGCAGACGGCTGGCACCGCAGAGAAGGGAGAGTTCAGATCGGACCGAAGAGCTTCCATTTGTTTATCGTAGCTAATGACATTAAAAATAACCCTGTGCTGGCCACACTGAAGGACGTGATGGACAGATTCCAGCCGTGTCCGCTTGTGTGGCACCCTGGCCTGCCAAACAGGGCCCACCACCAAGGAGGCACCCGGGCAGCCCGGGGCGGGAGGTGCCAGGCGGGGGTTCTAGTTGCGGTGGGCGCGCTGCTGCGTGTTTCCAATGACCTGTCCTCTCTCCTCCCACCCCCCCAGGTCGGACCCCTGCGTCCAGGGCCGGAGGGACAGCTGAACCCAAGGAGCCCGGGACAGACGCCGGGCGGCCCACTCACTCACCGCCACAGCACGGCGGGGAGGGCACTGGCCCTGCACTCGGGCAGCTGGGGTCGGACCCCCGGCCTCCCCGCCCCGCGAGGCTGGGTGGGATCACCACCAGGGGCGACTCCGGGGTGCAGAGCGGGGGAGTGACCCAGCCCGGGGCGCCCCGAGAGCCAGGCGCCAGAATAAAGAGCGAGGCCGAGCACTGGGCCGAGTGTGGGCACCGGACACCCGCTCCCTGTGCGGGACAGAGCTGCCGGGTGTGCGGGTGCCAACCGCGGAGTGGGCGCGGCGAGTCCCTCCGGGGGTCGCCCGCACCCACCCACCCACCCACCGGCGCCGGCCGGGCAGCTCCCGGGACGAGGGCCGAGCGCAGGGCGGGCACCGAGGGGCGGGGGCGGGCGCGGGGGTCGCCGCGGGGGGTCGCGCGCTCACCTTCTTCAGCGCGGGCACCAGCAGCCCCCGCCACTTGGGCGCGTTCTCGTCGCTGCCGAAGTCGTATGGCGGCGGCGGCGCCTGCATGGCTGCGGGGGGCCGGGCTAGCCCTGGCGGCGGGGCAGGGGGCCG
>JAOXYA010061943.1:0-11858 GCA_028565675.1 Sorex palustris | reverse complement strand
TATGGGATGCTGGGAATCGAACCAGGGTCGGCCATGTTGGCTGCGTGCAAGGCAAACGCCCTCCCCGCTGTGCTATCACTCCAGCCCATCAAGGCACGTTTCAAAAGCTGTTCAGGAGCCTGTGCTTGGACCGTCGGCATCTGACCAGAGAGGAGCGGGCGAGCCAGCGTGTGGCCGGGACCAGCACCCCGGCCCGGCCCAGCTCCATGGCCTGTGGCCCCAGGCACCTTCAGAGCGTCTGCATGTCCCCAAGGCAGAGCAGGAGGTGTCCCAGGGCCGTGCTCTGGTGCTCGCTTTCCACGGCCTTCCCTTGGCTGCAGCGGGGGCGGGGGCGGGAGGTCCTGGCAACCGCGTACTTGGGATGTGGCGTGGGTGGGTGGGTCCTGTGGCCTTTGACCTTCCGGCTGTGTCCTCAGAGCCAGAGCAGGGACCGTGGGCTGCGTGGGCAGGTTCTGGGGACCCGCTGTTCTGCCGTGCCACCCGCCGTGGACAGTGCTGGGCACCGGGCATCAGACAGGAAGGTGTCCCACCTCAAGCCCAGGCCAGCCCAGCTGCCCTTGTCCTTTGCCCTGACACGTCGTGGGGGGCTGCGGCTGGCAGTCCTGAAGGTTGGTGTGTGCCCACTGCCCTCTGGGCAAGGCGGAAGGGCTGGACCCACGTCCATTCCCTGCCTACTTTCCTGAATGCTGGGACATCCCTTCCGGGGCTCTAGGCCAGGCTGGAGCAGGCTGCAGGGCTGCCCCTCTCTGCCAGACCCCACATGGCCTCCCAGGCCGCTGGCCACAGGCTGGGGCGGGACTTGGCCTCAGGGTGGGCGTCTCCGCTGAGCCGGCAAGTTGGAGCTTGGACTCACCTGGCGCTGCACACGTCCCGGGGCCCCTGGCTGCCCGCACCAGAGCCACCTGGACAGGAGAGGGCGGGGCCCAGCGCCCAAGGCTTCTCCCACACCCTGCCAGGCGTCTCTGCCGCCCTGCCGCCCCCGTCCCCTCCACCCTCCCCTCTTTCCTCCGGGCCCCTCCCCCCCCCGGGTCCCCGTGCTCCTGACCATTGGGGTCCAGGCCCTGAGAGCAGCACCGCGCGGATGCCGAGATGGTGGCGTGGCCCCGGGGGTGGTCAGGGGGCCGTCTCGGCCAGCAGCCTGGGCCCGGCCCTGCCCTGTCCTCACCCTGTCCCGTCTGCTTGCAGGTGTGTTGGACCAGGAGGCCCTGGCTGAGGAGTGCCGGCGACGAGGCCAGAACATGTTGCCCGGCCAGCCCAGCGCCGGCCCCGCGCGGACGCAGAAGCCCAGGGCCGGGCAGCCGCCTGGCTGGGAGGACCAGGAGGAGCCAGGCCGACCCCGTGCACCCAGTGTCTGGGACCCCTTGGTGCTCCCAGCAGGTGCGCACAGGGAAACCGAGGCACAGCCCACCCAAGGGGAGACCTCCCGCAGCCAGAAGCCCACTGTGCCCTCGGCTGGTGCTCGCAGGGAAACCGAGGCAGAGCCCACCCCAGGGGAGACCTCCCGCAGCCAGAAGCCCACCGTGCCCTCGGCTGGTGCACGCAGGGAAAGCAAGGCAGAGCCCACCCAAGGGGAGACCTCCCGCAGCCAGAAGCCCACCATGCCCTCGGCTGGCACACGCAGGGAATCTGAGGCAAAGCCCACCCTTGGTGAGACTCTCCGCACAATCTCCCACAGGCAGAAACCCACCACCTCCATAGCTGGTGCGTGCAGGGAAACTGAGGCAGAGCCCACCCGAGGGGCGGGCCAGCGGCGGCACAAGGCGGGGCTCCTACCCTGTTGTGTGCTCATCTGAGGGGCGGGCGGCAGGAGCTCCGAGCCATTAAACGGGTCCTGTGTCTCCACGCGTGTTGTCTGGGCCGGAGCTGAGCGGCTTCCTGGGGCCGTGGCCTGTGTGGGGGGCAGTGCTGTGCGTCCCCAGGGTGTCCTGGCTGGGTGTGCGGTGGCCCGGTGGCCCTGAGTCCCTGTGGCCCCGCATAGCAGCTCAGCCAGAGAGTCTCACCGGCCCTGCTCCCAAGAGGTGGCCAGGCAGTCCCGAGGGTACTCGAGAACCGGACAGGCCATGTGGGTGGCCAACGTGAGACCCCCGGGCTCTCCTGCCCTACGGACAGTGCCCCAGCCCTGAGGGCCCCAACCTCGAGCAACCCTGAGCCCTGACCCTGACCACGAGACCTCGACCCCTGAACCCCCTGACCCTGACCCCTAACCCCCAAGCAACCCCGACCCTCGAGCCCTGAACCCCTGACCCCTAGCGCCCCCAACCCTGAGCCCCTGACCAGCCTCAAGTCCCTGGTCCCAAGCCCTGGACCCCTGGACCCCTGACCCCTGAGCCCCGACCCTCAACCCTGATCCCTGATCCCCAGCGCCTCTGCCCGGAGATGGCACCTCCCGTGGGTGGCAGTGAGTGACTGGGCCTGGTCGGGAATCGAGCCCCATGTTGGCCATGCTGCAGCCGGCAGTGCTCCCCTGTTCTGTGTCGGCGACTTGGGCGTGTGGGGCCCGGGGTGCCCAGCTGCGGGGGCGGCACTGAGGAGGCCGCCATCCGCAGTCTGCTGAGCACGGTGGGTCTGCAGCTGCCCACGGCTCACACTGACCCTCAGTGTCACTGAGGCCCTTCCTTCCTTCCTTCCTTCCTTCCTTCCTTCCTTCCTTCCTTCGGCCTGGGAACTGCACTGCTGGGGGCCCAGGACCCCTTGGCCCGAGCAGGCCCTGCCTGTCCCTTCCTGCAGCCCACCCTGACCCCAGTCATAGTGAGGCCGCAGAACTGAGCCTGGGGCTCCCCGGGGAGCCGAATGTCCCCATCTGTCTGTCCCTGTCCATCTGTCCCGTCCGCCCCCATCTGCCTGTCCCCATCTGTCCCTGTCCGTCTGTCCCCGTCTGTCCCTGTCTGTCTGTCCCTGTCTGTCTGTCCCTGTCCGTCTGTCCCCGTCCGTCTGTGCCTGTCTGTCCCCGTCCATCTGTCCCCGTCTGTCCCCGTCCATCCGTCCGTCTGTCCCCGTCCGTCTGTGCCTGTCTGTCCCTGTCCGTTCGTCTGTCCCTGTCTGTCCCCGTCCGTCTGTCCCCGTCCGTCGCGTCCATCTGTCCCCATCTGTCTGCCCTTATCCATTCGTCTGTCCCTGTCTGTCTGTCCCAGTCCATCTGTCCTCGTCCGTCTGTCCCCGTTTGATTGTCCTTATCCGTTCGTCTGTCCCTGTCTCTGTCCCAGTCCATCTGTCCCCATCCATCTGTCCCCGTTCGTCTGTCCCTGTCTGTCTGTCCCTGTCTGTTCCCGTACGTCTGTCGCATCTGTCTGTCCTCGTCCGTCTGTGCCTGACTGTCCCAATCTGTCGCGTCCGTCTGTCCCTGTCCGTCTGTCCTTATCCATTCGTCTGTCCCTGTCTGTCCCAGTCCGTCTGTCCTTGTCCATCTGTCACCATCCGTCTGTCCTCGTCCGTCTGTCCTTATCCATTCGTCTGTCCCTGTCTGTCCCAGTCCGTCTGTCCTTGTCCGTCTGTCCTTATCCATTCGTCTGTCCCCGTCTGCCTGTCCCCATCCGTCTGTCCCCGTCTGCCCTGCCTGGCTGCCGTCCTCAGCCCCCATCCTGCCCCATGTGGGCCTCGTTCTCTCCCCTCGTCCTGCCCAGTGTCCCCGCCCGGACAGGAGTGGGCGTGAGTGGCCCTCGGGCCCAGGTGTCACTGCCCAGGCGCCTGCTGGTAGCGTGACCGTGTGCTGCAGGTGGCCCCTGAGAGGGCGGGGACCCGGTCTGTCAGGCTGAGCCCCGTCCCGCCGGGCTCCCAGGAGTCCCGGCGTGTGTGTTTGCGCGCACGCGCGCTCGTGTGTTTGTGTGTGTGTGTGTGTGTGTGTGTGTGTGTGTGTGTGTGTAGGCGTGCAGGGCCTGGTCTGGGGCGGCTTCCGGTCGGTGTGGGGCCCCCGCAGAGGCTTCTCCGGGTGACACCGGCCCCCGGCCCCTGAGTGAGGGGCGCGGACAGAGGTCGCTTCCTGTCCCGCAGAAGCTCCTGAGCCCAGCCTTGCCGCCTGTCCCTGGTGGGCAGCGGGAGGGCAGGGGCGGGGCGGGGCCGCGGGGGAGTCGGGCGCCCGGCAGGGTCCCCCGCAGGGGCTGACAGTGACTCCGCATGTCTCCGTAGGACTCAAAGAAGGCAGCAAGAGAAAGAAGCCCAAGCAGAAGGATGAGTCCAAGAAGAAGAAGCCGCCCAAGGGGGCCCGCTAGCCCGGCCCGCCCCCGCCCTGCGCTCGGCCCCAGGCCCCGCGGGTGTGTGCCCACGCCCCCGCCCCCGCCCCTCCCACACTAAACCCCGTGGCTTCCTCTCCAGCCTCAGCGCCTTCTGTTCGGCGTGGGGCCGCGAGAGGGCGGGCGGTGCCGGTCGCTCCTCGGTCTGGGGCCCCGTTTCGTGGGGGGGCCGAGCCTCCGCCCCTGGAGACCCCCGTCTGCTCTGGACCCCTGGCTTCCCGGAAGTCTTTGCATGATGTCTTGCTTTGCCCCCCTCGAGGGGGCGCTGTCCCCGCCCGGCGCCCCTGCGGTGGACCCCTCTCTGCTGTCCGGTGGGAGGGGAGGGCAGCCCTGGCGAGTGCTGGTGCCCCGTGAGCGCCTTGCCCGGCTCGGGCCCTGTGGAGTCCCACGAATAAAAGCGGCTTCATTACGGTGTCGGCCTGGGCAGTGATGGGGGTTCTGGGCGGCGTGCTGCCCACTGTGCCCAGGTGTTGGGGAGGGGGCGTGACCGAGACAGGGACAGCCCAGTCCCTCTGCAGCGCCCCGACTCCGTGGTGGGGATCCCAGCTCGTCCCTGTGCCCGTCTCGCCGGCACTGTTCCTGCTGGCTGCCTGGTGACAGTCCCATCCAGCGGCATTGGCCATGGGCCCTGCGCCCACCACTCCCACTGTGGTCCAGCCTGGGCGCCGGTGCCCTGTGGACCGTGGACAGTGTTTGCTGGACCCACTGCTGAGGTCGCTGGGGACAGATGGGCCCGGCTGCCCGCCCGCCTGCAGGACGCCCCTGCCCCATCCTCCCGCACGGCTGCCGGGGGCGTCTGTGCCCTCCCTCCTGCTGGGGACCGCGTGGCCCTGAGCTCATGACCCCGCGAGCTTGGTGAGCCGAGCTCTGCCCCTCTGTGGGGCTGGACGCAGGGAACCACCTCATGGCCCCGCCCTACTCGCCTTTTCCCCGGGGGACCTCAGGTGTGACCTTGCTGCGCGTGTGACCTTCCCGTACGACCTTCCCAGGTGTGACCTTCCGTGCCACCTTCCCTCAGAGCCCTCTGTGGATGGACGGTCCCCTCCCCTCTGTCCCCCTTTGGCCCCGAGCCCCTGCCCCGGTCAGGCTGGGTGCCGGCAGGAGGCCCCAGGCCTGCAGACCCACGGGGGCCGGTCCCTGCCGAGCATCCAGCACCCAGCACCTTCACACCCACACGGGCCGGCCCGGGACTCTTGGGCTCTGGGGCCACACAGGCGGTGCAGCATGTGGGCTTGTCCTGGCCGCAGGACATTGTCCACCGCGCCCGAGGGCCAGCCGGGGTCTGCCCAGCCCTGCGGCTCTTGCAGAGGCAGCCCGGTGCAATCTCGCGCCTGGCCACAGGGGGGCGCCTTCGTAAAAGAAAAGGAGCCGAGGCCGTGGCGCCCGTCTGGCACACTCAGGGGCGCGGCAAGGCCCACCCTCAGCATGGCCACGCGGGCACCGTGGGGTGGCACGCTCACAGGCCGGCTGAGCCCGCGGTGGGCGTGTGCCACCCTGGGGGAGTGGGCGGGAGATGGGCTTGTCACCCGCCTGCCGCGTCTCGGGAGGGGCTGGGTGGCACGAGGGGGCACCCCTGGGCCTGGCCGGACAGGGCTGAGGCTCAGCAGAGCAGCGCTGCTGCCGGACCTCCAGAAAGGAAAATGAGGGGAAAGCGGGCGTGGTCCCGCATGCGGGGGGGGCGTGCGGCCTGAGGGGCGGCCGGGGGTGGGGGCGAGGCCACGGCTGAGCTGGAAGGGGACGTTCACCAGCTCCAAGTTCCCTGGGTGCCACCGACAGGGAGACCCCACGTGGCCAGGCTGATGGCAGGTGACATCCTCCGCGCGCTCTGGAGAGCCCAGCAGGGGGCAGGCCCTGTTCAGAGCTATGTCTCACACACACACACACACACACACACACACAACACACATGCACCACACGCACACACACACACCAGACACCGCACACACCGTACACACATGCCACACACCACACGCACACATACCACGTGCACACCATCCACACGACCTGTGTGTGAGAGCTGACACGTGTGACCCATGTGTACGTGAGCCAGCACACAGGTCCACGTAGGAGTCAGCAGCACGCGTGATTCACACAAGGCCCCCTGCGCCCGTGAGTGAGATGGTGCAGATGTGACCCCCCATGCAGGCACCGTCCGCCTGTGGGCTGCCGTATGATTCAGGTCTGACCTGGAACACGACTGTCCCCTGGATCACACATTCCACAAGGAAGCCGATGAGCCAGTGCACACACGATTCACCACGCGTGTCCTCTGCCGGCACATGCTACACGTGACCCAGGGCCGGGGTCAGGGCTCAGGACTTGCAGGGGGCCGGTGTCCTCGACCTGGTCTCCAGCCTCCCGGGCCCTGAGCAGCCCAGGGAGGGGGCGCGTCCAGCCTCTCTGCAGCCTGTTCCTGGGCCTCGGGCGGCCTGAAGGGTGGGGCTGCCCCCTGGCCCCCACCCCAGCCTCCTCCCGGGCTCCTTTCCTCTGGGCTGAGTTTCTCAGGGTGCAGGGGGTGGGCTTGCTGAGGGCCCTTCGATCCTCCCAGAACCTGCCACCTTGCAGAGCTGCGGAGGCCGGAGGCTCCCCCGTGGGCCTGGCAGAGACTGAGTGGGGGTCCCCTGGGCCCTTCGTGCGCCTTCGACAGCCCCCTCCCCTCCCCCCTGCCTGAGCAGACCACAGCCTGGTGGCAGTGGGAGAGATGTCCAGGCCGTGGCCCTGCGCTGCATCCACGGAACTGCCCGGAACAGCCCCCAGCCGGGCGTGGCCAGGCTGGCAGCTCGTGGGACTGGGGGTCCCCACAGCCCCGGGCGGCTTTGGGCTTTGCTCTGGCGGCTGTCCAGGCCACTTGCAGGGGCGTGGGGGGCAGCCCGGCTCCCCCATCAAGTCCGGTGCAGCTCTGGGCCTCCCCTCACCTGCACTGGGGCCCTGTGACTCCACCCTCTGGGGACGTGGGGAGCCCCAAGCGGACCCAGGAGAAGGCAGAGAAGCCACAGGGACAGCGTGGGGCGCAGAGGGGCCACCTGCTGCCCTCCCCCTTACCCTCCCCCACCGCGGTCTCCCCCTTGCTCTTTTCCCTGCCCCCCCTTCACGGCAAGTCTAGGAAAAGTCCCGTCAGGTTCCAGGGTCGGCGGGAGAGGAAACCTTGCTTTGCATGTGTGCGCATTGAGCACTTAAATGCATAAAAAGTGTGCAAGGGGGCACACATGTGTACCATTCAAGCACATGCTCTGTGCATGATCCGCCTCTGTCCACGCCTGTGTCTGCATGCATGTGGAGCCGTGTGTCCCTGCCTTGGGCCCGCGGTCTGTGGTTGGGGACGTCCAGGGGTGTGGCCTTTGTCCCCCCACAGGGCCTCCTTCTCTAGGGCACCCAGACGGTGCTTGGGTCAGGCTTCAAGGCCCGTGTCAGGGGTGCTGGGGGCGGCCACACGAGGGCCCAGGCGCACTTTTATGTTCTGTTTTTTTTCTTTTTTGTTCTGTTTTTTGGGGGGCACCCAGGAGTGCTCAGGGGAGGGGTCCTTCCTGGCTCTATATTCAGGGATCACTCCTGGTGGGCTCGGGGCATCGCAGTGGCTGCCGGTGGTGGAACCTGGTCAGGGTGTGCAAGGCAGCCCTGTCCGCTCTGGCCAGGGGCGTGTTGGCTGCCGGGCTTGTGGAGACGTCGGTGTGGGGGCCCTGCCACTTCCTGAGCCGGGTGCTGGGGGTCTGCTGCGGCCACTCTCCCTCAACCGTGTCCCCCAGGACCTCCGCCCCACACGGGACCATGCAGGAGAAGGAAGGTTCGGGTACGCCGAACACTGGGGAAGCTCCATGCTCTGAGGGGTGGCAGCGACTTTGGAAAGGGTTCCTCTTCCTCGTGCCGATTCCTTCGGCCCACTGATGGTCAGCAGAGGCCAGTGCCTGCCCGTTGGGAGCAGGCCGGCTCTGCCACACACAACAGGACGGACAAAGGCCTCCAGAGGGGCAGCCTGAGGGCGGTGCAGCCTCATGAAGGGTCCTGGGAAGGCCCTGGGGGGCGGCCCCGCCCCGACATGGACTCGGGTGGGGGGATGCAGGGGGTCATGCAGTGACCCACACGGGAGTGGACAGAGCCTCGGGCCCCTGGCTGCTCCACCCCACCCTGCCCCTTTCCTCCTGATCACCACGGCCATGGTCGCCCTCTCGTGGCACTGGGGGGTCAGACGCAGGGTCAGGCCTCTTGGCAGCCGCGCCCAGGCGGTCACACTCGCAGCCTGCCCCCACTTCTGCTTGCCCCACGCCCGGGGCCGCCGCCTCGGCTCTCCGGGAAAGACAGTGGGCGCCTGGCACCCACATAGGCCTGCGTGGAGCCGGACCCTCCGCTGACATGCAGGGAAGGGCAAGCGCCCGCCGACTTCCAGGGTCCGGAGTCTGGTGGGCGCACACAGTTCGAGGAGGGGGCCGAAGCGGGCACCGTGCAGGCCAGCAGGACACGGAGAGGGTGGCACCCAGACACCCCTGTGGGCGCATGGTACAGGCAGGTGCAGGCGGGCGCACAGGTGGGCACACACGGGTGGGTGCTCCCTTTATCCCCTCCCAGGGCGAGGACTTGACCCTGGGCCCGGCAGGGTTTGGGTGCCCTGTCCCGTGTCCGGCCGTGTCCAGCCCGTGTCCAGCCCACCGTGGCCATGAAGCTGGGTCCCGCCGGGCGTGGGTTTACGCTCGGAGGCTGCGTGCGGCACCCCCGCACCCTGCCTCTGCCTGCTCACACCAAGCAGTGCGGACGCCGGCGGCCGTTCAGCGGGCCTCCCCGTGGGCGCTGCGTTTCCAGGGCTCCGTGGCTGCGCCGACGTGTCTGCAGGAAACATGTGATGAATTATGGATGCTCGGTTTTCTCCCAGAGGCCTGATCTGTGATGCAGATGAGCTCGGAGCTCCCCCTCGGCCGCCAGCTTCTTGAGGAAGAAAATCCGAAGCCGCATTTACCATCCCCCGGCCCGCGGCCGAGCGGGTAATTCTTATGCAAAGAGAGGGCCAGAGGTCACTGTCTGCTATTTGTTCTGGAAGGGCTTGTAGGGTTTTCGCGGCACCCCCTGACCCTGAAGGGCCTTCTCTCCCGTGTGTGATCAGAGACAAAGGCGGAGGAACACAGGAAGCGCAGTTTTGAGAATCAGGTGCTTGCCCGGGCCGGGGCAGGCGGGAAGGGCCCGTGCAGCGGTCCCAGGCGCCTTCCAGGGGGTGGGGGGCCCTGCTGCCCTCCTCGTCTTGCCCCGGTCGTGTCCCAGGGTCTCCTCATCCGGGCGTCCCTGCCTGCGCCCACGGCCCAGCTCCCGGAGGCAGAGTGGACCCTCTCCGGACGAGCCGTGGGCGCAGAGGTGCGGGGTGGGGGGCGGCCCGGCCATGCCTGTCATTACCTGCCCCCGCAGGCCTGGCTCTGGGCCTCATTTCACAGGGCAGCTCTGACCGTGGAGAAGCAGCTGAGGTGACAATTGCATTTGTCACACCACTGCAGGGTGTCTATTGATGCACTGGTCCGGCTGGGGACTCCGGCAGGCTGGCTGCGGGGCGGGGCGGGCAGGGCTGCCAGGGGGGCTGACGTCCACTCAGGGTCGCCCCAGGCAGCTAAGCCATGGGGGCAGCAGCCGGGGCAGCAATGGCCAGTGGAGGCCCAGGGTGGATCCGGGCCTGGGCAGCTGGGCGGCTGTAGGCGGCCGTGGACAGGCGGCGGCTCAGACATGAGGCTGGCAGAAAGTGCTGGCCGGGGCTGCTCGTGAAAACACCCCGACACCAGCCTCCTTAGTCCACGCGTGTCAGAGCGTGTGTGCGAGTGCGTGTATGCACGAGCATGTGTATGGCTCTTTGTGTTCACACGTGTCTGAATGTGCACCATGCACGAGTGTGGGCTGCGCTTGAGTGTGTCCATGTGGTAGGATGGCGTGCATGTATGTTATGTGCGTGTTTGTGCGCATGTGAGTGTGTATGAGTATGGATGGAGATGAGTGTGTCTGAATGTGCACCCGTGTGTGAGTGTGTCCACACGGGCACGTGTGTGCGTGTGTGTCTATTTGTGTGCGCATTGCTTGAGTGTGCATGTGTGACTGTTTGCACACCTGTCTTGGAGTGCACGTGTGTTCAGCCATGTGTCATGCATGTAGGAGTCCGGGTATGTGTGCTTGCACGTGCCTTTCCTCCCTGACTCGGCCTCGCGAGTGAGGGGCAGGTGCTGGCCGTGTCCCCTCGGTCCCCAGACCAGGGCCTGTGGCCGTCCCCCGGGTCCCCTGCCTGGCCCCTGCGCAGTTTCCCCGCTCCTGGCTCCTCCTCAGGCCTGTTGGGTCTCCCCCCCTTGGTCCCCGCCCACAGAGCCTGGGGTGTGCCCTGAGGGCCTCAGTGGCTGCTGGACATGCCCTCAGGGCACCACTGGTTGGGTGTGAGAGGCTGTGAAGGGGATGGCCCCAGGCGACCCGCGCCTGCCGAGCACCGAGAATGAGCAGGGGGCCAGGAAGGCTGAGGGGCAGGGGGCGCCCCAGAGCCCGTGCGAGGGGCCATCCTGGGGGCCATCCTTGGCTGGGGGCTTCCCCGGCCCCGCCCCATCGCTCTTGAGCAGGGACCCAGCGGGACCCAGCCTTCTCTTAATCCTCTCAGTCTCGCCTCCTGCCTGGCCCAAGCCCAGTGGCCCTGACCCCAGGCCCCTGTCACCCTCCTCCCGGACCCTCACCATGTGTGGGGCCAGAACCATCCCATGTTGCACCCCTGAGGCCACCCCTCGGTCTCGTCTGCCCTGAGGCCCACCCCCATTGTGTCCCCATGCCCAGCTGCCCCCACTACCCCACCCCTCCCTCTCTCCGTACCCCCTGCCCCAGCCCCCGTGGCACCTCCACCCGGCATGTGTGTCTGAGCTATCTGTCGTCCATGCGTCCACCCCTGACCTGCTCCCTAGGGCGCTGGGGGGCAGGGACGGTGCCCCCACCCCTGCAGGCAGGACGGGGGGGGGCAGACCAGCTGCCTGGGCTGGGACCCACCCTGTGTCCATAGGGACCCGGGTGCAGTGTCCTGCGGTAGGGCTGAGGCCTTTCCCCAGAGCTTGGACCCCCACCCCCGCAGGGACACCCAGCTCCTCCACTTCCCGGTTCTGCAGGGCCTCGAAGGACAGTGGCTCCCGCACAGGGGCCAGATGGTGCCCCCTGCTGGCGACACCCCACCGCACCCGCTGTACGGAGCGAGCGACAGGAGGGACCCTGTGGGGTGGACGCTCGTGCCCAGGACACTCTGCGTGCCCACAGGCCTCCCTCAGCTTTCAGTCACGGGAGGGGGGTGCCCTGAGGCCGGAGGAATTGAGTCAGGCACCACAGGGTCAGGACCCCTCAGCCCAGCTCTGCACCCCTGAACCCTGGTGACACCTGACCACAGGGGAGCCCGCCCGAGCCCCTCCTGCTTGGCCCCCAGTCCCGCGCCTGGAGGCCGGACAAGCTCAGTTTTCTCTGTTCACCAGGAGTCAGTAGAAAGGCGCCCTCAAGACTACACTTTCAGGGATCATTTCTATAGAGTAGTAGACTATAGGGCGGAAGCGGTAACAGCGGGGAGGGAGTTTGCCTTGCAGGCCAACATGGCCGACCCGAGTTCGATTCCTCCGCCCCTCTCGGAGAGCCCGGCAAGCTACCGAGAGGATCTCGCCC
>JAOXYA010061923.1:0-11859 GCA_028565675.1 Sorex palustris | reverse complement strand
TTACTTTCTTGGTAAACTTTGCCCCAAGATTTTGGGGTCTGGCCAAAGGCACAGCAGCAATTTGGGGGTATCTAGAAGTCTGAAGGCGCCATCAGGCTGCTGATGCACTCACCTCACAGGTACAGACTGACCTGCTGGCGGCACTATAACCCCATATGAGATAGCATGTTATCAGTAAACTTAAAAATTTTTTTTTGTTATTCTATCTGATACTTAAGTGATTTTATTTTTCCAGTCTTTTGAAGAACCCAAGATATATAGACTGATTTTTTTTTCTTTTTGGGTCACACCCAGCAATGCACAGGTGTTATTCTGGCTCTGCACTCAGGAATTACTCCTGATGGTGCTCAAGGGTCCATATGGGATGCTGGGAATTGAACCCAGGTCGGCTGTGTGCAAGGCAAACACCCTTACTCTCTGTGCTATTGCTTCAGCCCCCTAGACTGCTTTTCTTGATGCATTAAAGGAGCCCACTATGCCCTAGGAAAGCTGAGTATACAGAATCAAACATCTAATTATATTTTGGTGAATTTAAAAACAAGGTCAGAATAGCACAATGAACTTAGGTAAAGAAGAACAGTTATCAAAAAGGAAAGAAAACTAAAACCCACTAAGTTCTAGCAGTCAAAAAATTATGACTCTACATCCAGAGTATTAGAAACAAAATGAGGAGAATGAATGCTGAAATAGAGTATATTAAATTTTTCATTTAGGTACACAAGAAAAAGATTTATTTTTGGTTCTGAAAGAATTGAACAGGTATACCACTTTCAAGTCTCCTTTTTCTAAGGGAAAAAAGCTTATTGTTGTGAATAGAATGGTGTTGATAACTTGAGGAAATGTTTTAGCCAAGATATGAATTATAATGTAAAAAACTTATAAATTGAAACGTTATGGTATAAAGTAGCTAGTGGTAACAAGAAATTAACAAGCTAGAGATTTGGTACTATATGGCATATGAATAAATTTAAATGATAAATAATGTTAATAATAGTTCAATAGTAATTTTGGTCTGAAATTCAAGATTATAACAGTAAAGTGAAATAGTGGGAAAACTTAGAGTGCACTCACTTTTTCTTTTAATATAAACAGGACTCACGAATATTAATTCTCAGACTGATAAAAAGCTTTCAAGATTTGAATGAATAATTTCTACTAAAATTAAAAAAACAATACTTTAAAAGGAGAAAAAGACTAAGAAGACATTACTAGAAATACAATTATAGCTTCCCTGTGCACAGTTCCTCTGTAAGAAACTTGCCTGCAGCACCAATAGCCAGTATTTACCACTTCAACCACACAGCAGGAGAACTAATGAGTCCATGGAATAGACATAGTTCAGAGACTGGTCTGAGCCACCCTAGGACTCTTCTGCTTGGGAATTCAAATAATGAAACAAGAAGACCCTCATCAGTACTCCAGCTGAAATAAGTCTATGATTCTCCTAAGCCTTGGTGGGCTAGAATTAAGAGATCAGAGGACTTTGTATAAATAGGACAGAGAGGAGAAGCTTATGAATGGAGCAGGAGAGACAACATATTGAGTAAGACAATTTCTTATCAAGCAGCCATACCAAGTTCAATCCCTGGCACCGCATGTGATCACTTGAGCTGTACCAGAAGTGGTCTCTGAGCACAGAGCCAGAAATAAACTCTGATTATTTTTTCCTACAAAAAATTCCTTTGCTTGCTTATTTGTTTGGTTTTGGGACCGAATAAAGATTGGACTTGAGCCCTCTGCAGGCTAGGATGCAATTCAACCTTTTAAATTATCTCCCCAGCACATCTTTTTATATTTGATATTTAAAAAGATGTACAGGGGCCAGGAACATGGTATAAAATTTCGGACACATCTTCATATGCCGGATGTATTTTGATCTCCACACCACATGGCCTTCTGAGCATTACTGGGTATAGATCTGCTAACCCCTGCCCACTGCTGCAGTAGTCCTGGTGGTCCCTGACACCACAGGACCTGAGTAGCACTGTATCCTCAGCCCTAGCACTGAATAGACAGCCTGGTGGCCAAGTATTGCTGGGAATCATTCCTATCTCCATAAGCATAACTTAGGAGTTACTTATAAGTTTCAAGAGCCCTACCCCAACTTTTGCCCCTTCCTCCCCTCAATCATGTGGAAGTTTCTTTTCTCTAAGATTCTCTAAGCTTCTTGATACAAAACCATTAATGCTTAGCAAAAGAATCAATCTGCTACCATAAAAACAATAAATATTGGCACAGGGTGGTTCCATGGCAAAAATACATGCCTTAATACTGGTAGAACTTTAAAAGAAAAAGATCTACAACTCTATAAAAAACTGGGGAGAAGAGATGAACAGAAACTTCTTCAAAAAAGAAACAAATGTGGTGGGAATGCTGACTTGCCTAGCCCTTCTGGAAAACAATATGGGCATTCCTAAAAAAAAAAAACCTAGAAATTAAGCTTCCATATGACCCAGAAACACCACTTCTGAGAATATATCCAGGGGGGTGACATCTGCACCTGTATGTTCATTGTAGCACTGTTCACAATAGTAAGAATCTGGAAATAACCCTAGTGCCTGAGAACAAATGACTGGTTGAAGAAACTATGGCACATTTATACAATGAAGTAATATGCAGCTGTTAGGAAAAATGAAGTCATGAAATTTTCTTATAAGTGGATGGACATGGAGAGTATCATGCTAAGTGAAATGAGTCAGAAAGAGAGGGACAGACATAGGACAGCACTCATTTGTGGAGTAGAAAATAATATAATATGAGACTAACACTAAAAGACAATAGAGACAAGGGCCAGGAAGATTGTTTCACGGTTGGAAACCTGTATCATGAACTGGGGGAGAAGGCAGCTGGGATAGTAAATGATGGTTGGAGGAATTGCTCAGGATGGGAGATGTGTGCTGAAAGTCGTTAAAGGACCAAACATGATGGCCTCTCAGTCTCTATATTGCAAACCATAATGCCCAAAAGTAGAGAGAGAGAGTAAGAGGGAAATTGCCTGCCATCGAGGCAGCAGGAGGGGTGGGATGGGAGCGAGGGTACTGGGGATATTGGTGATGGAAAATGTACACTGGTGGAAGGATGGGTGTTCGATCATTGTATAACTGAAACTCAAACATGAACGCTTTATAATTGTATCTCACAGTGATTCAATAAAAAAAAGGTTAAGGCAAATCAGTTTCATTGACTGTTTGAATGCTGTTTATCTGAATGCAAAGTGGCATACCAGAGGCAAATGGGGCAGAAATACTAATAGTGTAGATTGTGGACAATTCACTTCCAAACTCATGCCATTAGTTCAGTGTTAACTGGAGCCTGCAAATGCTTCAGTCTATGCAAATTCACAGAACTACCTATTTCCTTTTTATTTTCAACTTCTTACTTGCCATTAAGTTGCACTACATTTTGGAATCATCAGCTGCCTTCCGTGGTGAAATTAAAGATGCATGAATTGAGCTTTTATTATACATATTTTCTGAAATACTTTGAGATTTCCTATAAAACTCTCCCACTTGTAACTTGATGATATGATAATATACTGAAAGTCTTATTGGTTTAGTCATAAAATAATCTAAAATAATGACAGCAAATTAATGGTAAATAGTGTAATGCTATGTAAATTAATCAGGTCTGTGTATTCTTAATACTTACCATTAAGAAGATCAGAACTTCATTAGCATGTTTAGAGACTAATATTTAATTGAAATCATTGTTAATCTTACTAGAGAGTTTTAAAGGGAAAATAAACACCAGACAAATAATACCATACAGGCATTAGACTATTTAAGCTGAACCCAGAGAGAAGAATCATCTTAGCACCCTGATCTAAGAAATTTTATAAACTGATGTAGAAATCATTATGATTATTAACCCAACTCAGCTTCTCAAAAGGAGCCTCTAATATAGTGATCTCATATGTTTACCATCAGCTTCTTATATTGTTGCACAATAAATATCAAGTAAATGACAAGGAGGATGAATGATTTAGGCAGATGATAATATTCTGCTTCAGTATGATGGGAGCTGTAGCAGTGTAGCACTGTCCTCCCATAGTTCATTAATTTGCTCGAACAGGCACCAGTGATGTCTCCATTGTGAGACTTGTTGTTACTGTTTTTGGCATATCAAATATGCCACGGTGAGCTTGCCAGGCTCTGCCGGGCAGTCAGGGTACTCTCAGTAGCTTGCCAGTTTCTCCGGGAGGGACGGAGAAATCGAACCTGGGTTGGCCGTGTGCAAGGCAAACACCCTACTCTCTGTGCTATTGCTCCAGCCTGTGATGGAAGCTATTCAGAGAAATTAAAAATGTGATTGTATATCCCTCATGGTGTTTCACTAATAAAAATTTTTAAAAAAGTAAAAAAAAGAAGTGATTGTATTATTGCATATCCAAGACTTTGAGTTTACTGGTTTCCTAAAAGGTAAATGCTCAAGTGATGAAGACTTTTTCCCCCAACAATACTTATTTTCCAGAAATATACCATTAAAATATTTGCCTTATTGTATGCCTGTCACCGTAACGTTGAGGTAATTAATGAAAATTAATTTATACATTAACAAATTTCAATAACCATATACATGCAATAGACCATTCAATTGTTGTCTTCTAACTTTGAACTAACATGCTGCTTAATAAAATTCTAGCTTAAAGTATTGCTTTTGGAAAGAACAACATTTTATATATGTTCATAGTATCTTGCAATTTACTCTTTAAAATATGTAATGTATTAATTACTTAACTACCAGAACTATGGCTATGGAAAGATAAATGAAATTTACTACATAACCCAATATGTTTTCTACATATAAATAAAAAAATATTTGTACTGAAGTTAAAGAAGAAAGGCAACATGACTAAATAATAATGACATCATGCAACCTGGGTCTCAGTTTTAGCTGGTAAGAAACAACCAAATTGTTTTATTTATTAAATTGTTTTATTGCACAGCTGTATCATTTTACATTCCCACTAGCAATGAAAGATTGATTGTTTCCCTAAGTCTTCCTCCATATTTGATATCACTATTTTTATTTTTGCCATTCTATATATACTGATGTCTTTGTTTTTAATTTGAATTTCCTAGTTGATCATGATGGTTGAAAATAATATCTTGAACATATTTGCTCAAGAATATTTGCTCCTAGATATGTCTGCCAGTGAAATCTTTTCAATACTTTTCATTTTTCAAGTTTTTCAAATTTATTTATATTTTACAATTCTAATTGGTTGATCTATTTTATTCATACTGTTGAGTTTGAGAGTTGTATACATATTCTTTTTTTAAAAAAATTATTTTTTAATTGGATCACTGTGAGATGCACAGTTACGAAGTTGTTCATGATTGGGTTTCAGTCACACAATGTTCCAGCACCTGTCCCTTCACCACTTTACATTCCCCACCACCAATGTCCTCAGTTTCCCTCCTGTTCCCTCACCCGCCTGCCTCTATGGTAGGCATTTTACTTCTCTCTCCCTCCCCCCTCTTTCTCTCCCTTCATCCCTCTCCCTCTCCACCTCCGTCTCGTTTTTTCCTTTTGGATATGATGATCACTTTCCTTTTGGATATTATGATTTGCAATACGAATACTGAAAGGTTATCATGTATGTCCCTTTGCCTACTTTGAGCACTCAGTTCTTAATTCAGAGTGATCATTTCCAACTATTATTGAAGAAGACAGTTTTAAATCTGTCCCGAAGCCTCGGTCTTATGAGTCCTTAGACTTAGAAGGAAAGACTTGGAGTTTTCCACTCTTCCTACCTCACCTTTCCCACCCCTGTTTTTATTTGGATGAAATAAGATGCATGTAGTCATTCAAGAAAGCGCCAAAAGAATGGTCAAGGTGGTAGGTAATTACTCATTCTTTATAATAGAATGTACACTTAAGGGCAGAAGCTCTAATTTTGCTGTTCGCTTTGTGCATGTTGTAATTTTTATAGCTGATTTATGGAACCGACAGCTTCTCTTTTCTAACTCTGATTTATGAAACCGACAGATTTTCTTTTCTTACTTGATTTCTGGATTGGCCTTCTCCCTGTGCACTCTCTGACGGTACTACTTACACAGTGCTTGAGGAGCAGTCTACGGTAGGGGCCAGCAAACTGCGGCTGAGGGTCACAACAAGGCGTTCCACATTTTGAGAAGGTGGTTCAGGACGCGGTACTTGCAACCTTGTGCTCATAGAGCAGGCGCTCCGCCCTTTGAATTCTCCCTCCTGGACGTGGAGAGATTTTTTTCAAGGGTGCTCATTGGTCAGAAGACACCTCTATCTTATGCAAACCAGCCACTAACTTGCAGGCATTCACTGTGTTTGGGCGGGGCCTTCCCCCGAGCGCAGCACACACGCACGTGCGCAAGATTCACTTCACATGCTGCTGTGTCCTGCCGCCTGTCGAAGCTCTTTCCTGGAAGCTTCTGCCCATACATGCCCTCACCTACGAATTGGTGAGCGATGGAGCGTGTGCGTGTGTATGTGTCTGTGTGGAAAGTTCCAGGGAGCAGGGACAGATGTACTTTCCCCGCAGGCACACCGTGTTGGGGGCGCCCTGCAGCCCCTTTCTTTCACTCTCTGTGCCTCACTTTGTGGGCAGCTGCTCCCCCGTCTCCAGGTGTCCCCGTACCTAGCCAGACCTCATCTGCAGGTGCTGCTTGAACCCAGAGGTGCTGGGCCATCCAGGGCCACAAGGGGCATGGGTGGTGTATAACTTGATCACTTGATCACTTGATACCCCGTTATTCATTGATTTACTCCAGCAGGTGCCAGTAACGTCTTCATTCATCCCTGTTGCATGCTAGCGTAGCCCATTGGCATCTGCTCATTCTAGGAATATGCAGGGCCTCAAACCGATCTTTCAGGGTCTTGTTTTTAAAAAAATCATCTTGATATATCATAGCTAGCAGAATAGAAAAGTCAACACAAATGAAAACTTTAGAAATATATTTGGCAGTGTGCTCCAAGTATTTATTTACTGATGAGGTGTTAGCCAAAACACATTCGGAAATTACTAATTTTAAGGCAATATCAAATTTTGGAAAAATATGTTGTTTAAAGACATGTGGATTAAGGCTTCCTTAAATCATAAATACTAAAAAAATTGCAACAGCAAATTATAAGAAAATTCAGATGTTACTTTTGTGTACCAACAAAAGCTCATGGACTAGATTGATCACTTGCGGTCCCAGAAGATGTTGTGTGGAAATTTCAAGAATCATATTTAATCCCAATTTGTGGGACAATTTTATGACAATTAGAACTATTCAAAAATGAAATGTGTTGCTTTGGGATTTTATTATTACTCTACTAATCTGCTTTTTGCCCTCCATCTTTGATTACACACATTTATTTATAGTCTCTGAGACATTGTACGTATCTCTCTTTTTGGTGACTTCCTTTTAGGCTAGAAAAGTTTTCAAGTCCTCTTGAGTCTGTATTCTAAGATTTAAAACCTGATCTTGGGCTGGAGATGTAGGTCAGCAATAATGTGCATGCTTTGTGTGTGTGAGGCCTCAGATGTGATCCCAGCACCAAAAAGTATCTTATAAAGTACCATACTAGAATCAGTCCTGAAAAAATAAAACCAACTTCAGAGTAATAGTTAGGGATATGATGTAGTTTAAATTTATAACATTATCCTTAGCATTTATAGATGAAGATTTATCTCGTTGATGACTGTTAGGAGGTATTGTTCAGTGGGTCTCCTTGACATTATCAAAGCAAGGGCTTGTCCTCCTGGAAAAGATATCCATCCACTTCACTGGGCTCTCTCACATGAAACATAAGTAATTAGAGGTCTGGATTTAGTAGGATAGTATTAAATCTTATCTGGAGGACATTTAAGGTTTATGTAATACCCAGGCATCAGTCAATTAAACCAGGAAAAAAATCGATTTTATGAGTCTACATGAGTCAGGCATTTGATTATCCTGAGAAAACAGAGGTCTGGCTCTTTTCACGGAGGCTTTCCTTCTGCAGGCTATTAACTGTTGACTCTTGTTCTGTTGACCCTCACTAATTCTGTTGTGTGACCTGTCATTCCTTATCTGGAGCCTCTTCTGTTAATATCAACAGCTGGTGAACCTCAAGAGGGCTCTATGTGTTTGGGGTCACTTAGTGTGTGGAGGGCCAGTTCTGGAGCGTTCTGACCAGCACATTTTCCAAGATAGACCCCCCTCCCCCCTCTCTCCCATACAATAAATTGTTGGACAACCAATAACATCATGAATATTTACATTTAAAATTTTTCATTTTATTCTTTAGTTTTCACACTATGGTCTTACTAAAGAATAAATCAATGTGGAAACATAGTCTGGAGTCTCTTGTCAGTGGAGGGTCACCCTCCTGTTACATTGTGCTCTTGGTTTCTTATATAGGATGGGGATGAAGGCTCTTAAGCCTTAAGTGGTGTTCAGGGAGCTCTGGGCCTCTCTGGAAATACTGGGACATTGGCAGGTGGTTCAATTGAGGGTTGGATAAAGAAGTGCTAGTTGGGTCGTTTGTGCTGAGGACCACCAGATCATATCAGCAGTACAGAGGACCTTTAGGACTATACCTGGTAGTGCTTGAGGTTTCCATTTAACCCCTGTGCTATCTCCACATGCCTTTCAGTGTTTTTTATATCCCCAGTATTAATAGTTGTTTATTTAAAAATAACAAACTTTGGGCTTAATCCTTTAATTGCTATAAAATTAGTTAACTCCCTTAAAGGCTTGTTGTCATTTAATGGCTTAATGTTATTTGCTGGATATCATTTATCTCTCTGTTTCTACTCCCCCTATAATCTGAAATCTGTTAGGTTGTAACATTTCTATAATAATCTTAAGAAAAATATCCTAAAAGTTGGCTAAATTAAATGATTATTTAGAGGGGCTGAAGCGAGAGTACAGTGGATAGGGTGTTTGCCTTGCACGTGGCCAACCCGGGTTTGATCCCCGGCATCCCATATGGTTCCCCAGCACTGGCAGGAGTGATTCCTGAGTGCAGAGGTGCAGAGCCAGGAATAACTCCTGAGTATTGCTGGGTGTGACCCAAAAAGCAAAAAAAAAAAAAGAGATTAACAGGAACAGTAGAATAAATTTACTATAGAATGAGTTATCAGAAGTGGAACATGATCCAGCACTGATGAATCCTCTTCCTAGCTTAATAGCTATGTAGGGTCAAGTAGAATGTGACTTATATAAAAACAGATCATTTAAATTTTGCAGAAATAAGATGGACACTCTAGAGAGGCAGGATCTTATAGACTCAAGGGCAGAGGAGCCATAAAAATAGTATAGTACAGGGGATAAAAGTACTTGCCTTGTATGTGCCTGGTCCAGGTTTGATCACCAGCACAATATTTGGCCCTCTGGGCCCTGCCAGGATGATCCAAGTGCAGAGCTGGTGAGCAAGCTCTGAGCACCACCAGGCGTAGCTCCAAATTGAGAACAAAACAAAAGAGCGTAGACTCTTTTCATACTGAATGTCCCACATAGTGTCTATAAAATGATCATTTGATCACTTGATACCCTGTCACT
Source organism: Sorex palustris (assembly GCA_028565675.1). Lineage (NCBI taxonomy): Eukaryota > Metazoa > Chordata > Mammalia > Eulipotyphla > Soricidae > Sorex > Sorex palustris. Next base: position 2,350 of record JAOXYA010061923.1, on the reverse strand, counting down.
CATCGATTTGCTCGAGCGGGCACCAGTAACATCTCCATTCATCCCTGCTGCGTGCTAGCATAGCCCAATGGCATCTGCTCATTCTAGGAACATGAAGAGCTTCAAACCGATCATTCAGCGTCTTGATGAAGAAGTCTGACCATCTCGTAGGTGGGCATCCACGCAATCTTTTGACATCTTGTGGAATCCAGTCTGTAATGGCTCTAGTCCAGCAGTCATCTCTAACTCTCATTACGTGTCCAGCCCATCTGATTTTCGATGCCTTGGCAAATGAGACAGCGTCCCTGATTCTTGAGTGATGACAGAGGTTGGAACTCCGGATTCTAGCTCTCATTTGAGTGAAACATGATACTCCAAGCATAGCTCTTTTGATTCCTCTTTGAGAGACCCAAATAGCGTTCTCATCCTGTTTTTGTAGGGCCCAGGTCTCTGAGGCATATGTTAATACAGGAAGAGCAGTGGAATCGAAGAGATGTGCTCAGAGCTTGAGGTTCTTCGTCCACTTAGTTATTTCTTCGATGCTCTTGAAGGCATTCCAAGCCTCTCTCTTCCTCCTGGGCAACTCAGGTGCCAGGTCATTTTATATATATATATATATCCACTACCTCTACTACCCAGCCTCTGCCATACTCCAGGCCACCACTTTCCAGATGCTTGGGCTGAGACTCACACACAAGTGAAGCCCCAAAGAACCAGGTAAGTGAGACTTTGTGACCTTGAAGTCCTGGCTCAACGGGACCCTGAAATGGAGACCCTCTACCTGCTCCCACCAATCTACCACAACCCAGAGATCAAACCTAGAAGTTCCATCCTGCCCTGCCCTGCCTGCTTCCACCAATTTCTGGCAACCAAGGGATCACACCCAGAAACCCCACCCTACTGGTACCAGATAAATACCTCATCAGCAGACCTTCACTACCTCCACTACCCAGCTGCCACTAGGCTCCAGGCCGCTTTCCAGACTGTGCCATGGGACACATAAGACACTTAATACCCATCTTCCAAGATTACCACACTGTATTTGATGGGGTTCAAAAATGGTTTGAACCATGGGAACACCCGCAAAGGTGATTAGAGGCCTCCCTAAAAATCTCTATTCCTCTTGTAGAGCCTGGCAAGCTACTGAGAGTATCCCGCCAAATGGCGGAGCCTGACTAGCTATCCGTGGAGTTTTCAATATGCCAAAAACAGTAAATACAATGAGTCTCATTCCCCTGACCCTGAAAGAGCCATCAATATGGCAGTGTTAAGAAGGATGAGGAAGAAGAGGCTAACAAAATCTCAAGGCTGAACTGGGTTGCCAAAACGAAGAAGGACTAAAATGACTATCTGTACTTTCAATACACGTACGCTGTCATCAAATGTATCCATCGGGACCAGATGGTACAAGCTCAAAAGATCAAGTACGACATCATTGGTCTGACCGAGATGAGAAGGCATCAACCACATCATACCATTTTCGACACTGGAGAAGAACTGTTCCTCAAAACATGCAACAAAAGAGGCGTCGGTGGTGTCAGTGTCCTTGTGAACACAAACTTGGCCATGAGCATTTATTCATTCCAATGCATAATAACCTGAATTGGATGGTTACCTTGAATATATGTAGCTCACTGCCGGCAGTTTCTATCTTCACTTTCTACGCACCAACATCTAGTTATGATGAAGAAGAAATTGAGAAGTTATGAAATTGAGGAGCTGGAGACGTTCCATAAAGGAAGACCACACCTTCTACAAGATCACTATCAGTGGGTGATTTTAATGCTAAGACAGGACCGAGAAGATCAGCAAAAAAAACTCCACATCAGGATCCATGGTCTAGAAGGAACCAACAGGGTGAGAGTCTATCTGAGTTCATCATGTCAACCAAGACCATCCATGGTAACTCAGAGTTCCAGAAGGCCGAATCTAAACATTGGACATGGGAGTCTCCTAGTGGATGGTTCCACAGTGAAATTGACCACGTCATATTTAATCAACAGTTTTGTCCAACCGATCTCACTGTCGTCCCAAAATTCCAAATGGGATCGGACCACTGTCTCCTTCATGAAAAATTCTACTTCACGGAGTGGAGATAAAGGGCTGCAAAGTTTAAGAAGAGAACTCCCAGAATGATCACCAACTGGGAGCTCTTTGGCACTATTGCAGCAGCCTGGGAAGATAACATCGTTGACGACATTGACAAGGAATATGTTCGACTGGTTCAGCACCTTCATGATTGTGCAAGTAACACTAAGAGAGAGATAACCACAAAAAGATACCTGTCTTCCCACAACACCCAAAAGGAGAGAGAGAACACAGGGGATTGGCCTGCCACAGAGGCAGGGGGGGATGAGGGGATGGGGGTGGT